>CM034154.1:195862252-195886361 GCA_019776745.2 Taxus chinensis
TTTAATGCTTTGAATAATGTATTTGTTAAATTTAAATAATTCATTAATTTTTAATTGGATTTATTTTGCATTAATTAACTAATAATTAAAAACCACGAGATCAATAAATAAATTTAATTGTTTTGACACCAAGTTGATATGGTAATTTGTTTAACACCAAGTTGGTCCCTATATGTATAATTGTAATTGCTAATAATAATCAATTTCTCAAAAATTAACATTTAAAGAAAAAATAGTTGTATAATTCCTACCAGTAATCATTTTCTCAAAAAATAATATTTGAAGAAAAAAATAGTCTAGATATAAAATTCTATTGATGTAATAACTAATAATTGAATTCTTAAAATCTAAAACTTAAATAAATCAAATTTTCATTCAATGATGCAAAATACTGTATTTAATAGGGCTCTTATATAAGTATATAATGTAACTTAAATTAGAAAATGTAAGTATGAGGTAATGAAAGTTTAAGTTAAAGAGGGAATAAAAAAAACAAAAACTTGACAACACTTATTCAGTACCTGTGGAAGTGCTTCCAGATTTCTTCCTTTCAGACCACTTCCCTATCCGATTTCATATCACTTGGTAGGATAGATGACCCTTTTGTCATAAAGGTCAGTTTTTTCTCGACATTGCCTTGATGGAGCACGTGACCACACTCAATCACATCAAGTGGGTGTGAAATTTTATGCCTTGGCCATGCTACCTTTAACACTATCATCCACCCGTTCTTTCCAGCTGGACCCAGTGGTGGGAGGATGCGATGACTAGGACCACCAGATTCCTAAGAATATATGGTCAAAAACTAGCTAACATCAGGTGAAGATCATACTCCGCTACCTCCTCTACTCTTAGCTCAACAGTGGTGGTGCTTGAAGGAAACCCTTTTTCTAAAATTCTGTAACTTCAGGTAGCAGAACTTTGTCTGAAAATTCAAATCGCAGATAACTACTATGCTCGGGGTGCTCAAATTTGAGCATGCCTCCATTAGCTTAAAGTATTTGGAAAGCATGGGATCAAATCAAACCATGGCTCTAGTGGAAGGGAACCAAATTTTACAATGGTCTTTCTGTTAACCACCACTACTTGTGGTGGTCACCAGTCATCTAATTCTAGGATCAATGCCTTTTTGAGGTTCCTAGGATTCCTGCACTTAAGCTTTTCAAGTGTGGAATTCGCTCCATTTAGGACCTCTTTTACAAGCACATCCAAGTTTGGTAGCCTTGGAATGGGCTCAAATCTCGATTCAATCTTGCCTCACATGATCATGCTGACATTACTATCATCATCTCTTTTGTTCTTGATCATATGAGTCACAAAATTTTTGTGTTTTCCTATCGTATGTGGTGGAAAAATTGGAAATGGTTCATGGATACCCCCTTTCGGAATTACTTTGCTAGTAAAGGTTATGCTTGGCTATCTCCTCATCTACCCATGGTTGAAAAGCTCAACAATCGGTGGGGGTTCCATTATTCTCCTTCCACTTGGAGAAGGAGATTCGTCACTGTTTGGTTTACTTGTGTGGAACCCAAAATTTCTAAATTTTTGTGGTGTATTCTCCATCAAGGTCTTCCGATCGGTGCCCGTCTCATTCAACTTGGAGTTTCGACCCCCAAATTTCCCTTTTGTGAACACTTCGAAACCTTATCCCACTTATTCTAGTTTTTTAGAAAAGCTAGAAAGGATTGAAATTATAATAATTCATTCTTTCTTCCTTTCAGACTAGAATGTTTCACTTGGCACTGTACGATGGAAAAGTGACATGCAAGCATGGGAATCTACAAGTACCTCTTCCTCATACCTGACCTCTCGAGGTCGTGTCGAGACAACCGGTGAATGTTGAATGCAAATAGACACAGACAAGCTAATCGGGTAATCTTATATCCTCAATACACAATAATGGATCTGCGAATCTAAGGTGAAGAAGGCCCTCCTAACCTAAATTGGTGTAATGGTTTGTTTGGATATAATGGCTGCTCGGAGGCTCCAATCAATGTCGAGCTCTGCCGAGATCCTGTTTCTTGGTTGTTGGATACATGGGAAGTGACCTGTGGGAGCTTCGTATATATCTCCAGACAAGGTTATGAAAATAGTGATAGGTGGTTTAATGGATTTGTAGTGAACTATGGGTGGTTTTCTGGTCTAGCCCATAAAATATTAGATTGATTGGCTTCTATGTTTAATACGGAGAACTGTACTATAATATCTGGCGGGAGTGGTGAGGATCTAAATACCAACGTTCGTAAGCCAGTGTCAATACTTAACTGATTTGTAGGCCCGTTGGGTTGTGGGACTTAGGGATCACAACCGCGAGTTTGTGGTTGTTGTGGACCTGTTATGGTCATGTGAAGAATCAATCCCTTCTCCCAACTATCCAGTAATCGTATGCCTTTTCAGCCTCTACATTTAGAACTAGAAGTTGTATGATTTTCTCGGAGTACCTAACAGGTGTTCTAGCAATTTGATTACGTAAGCTAGTGTCTATGTCGACAAGGAGGTCTCCTGTGTTAGGCTGTGGAACCAAAGGATTGCAACCAAATGTTTGCTCTCGTTTGAATCCTTGCACATTCATTCAGATGTTTTATCAAGGCAATCTATAGTTTGGATGGTTTGACCAGAATGTATAAGCTTTGTCGTCTTCGATGTTTAATCCTCTTAGTTTCTCACTGATTGCTTGTAAGTTTGTTGTTGCTTGAAAGACCTGTATCTTCAGGTCCTAATCTATATCAGTTAATGTTGTGGGTAGATTTGGCTGAGGCACTATGGGTTCAAATATATACTCTCTAGGCTCTCTAGGTCCTGTGATTGTCATACAAAGTGTTTCAACTTTTAACTAGAATTAACAAACTGATTATGAAAGAGGTATTACACTACGTAAGCATTCTTCTATTTTTTTATTTTTCAATGATGTATTTCAATGAAATTAAAGAATAGCTACTCTAGTATATTTTATAAAATGGACAACTAATCTAGTAATAAAACAAGCAAAGTAGCCCGGTATGGCTATTTGCCTGTGCAATTGTGATTTTATCCTAAATATCTAAGCAACTAAATATATTAAATTGAAAGGATCTTGATCCTACCTCAGAAGTGAGGAATGAATCACAGTTTCTCAGAAACTATCAATCCCCACAGCTTCCCCGATGATATCTAGAGCAAAATTTTAACTGAAATGAAATAATTCACTACTCTATTTGATATGTCGTAACTAGAACTTTGATAGCTCAAACCTGGCGTTTACAGAACAGTGGTAATCCAGAAAAGCATGTCCCCTCAGTGTGATCTCCTCGTTCCTTCGTGTCCTCGTGAATCCAGAAGAGCATGTATATGATAGTATCAACAGAAGATGGCATTCGAACAATGACAACTTTGGATATAGACCAAATACAATGCTAGTAGGAGAGGGATAACGCAAGTGAACAGAGCTTGACTATGCAATTCCTAGCGGGATTTATTGCGGGAATACAACACAAGTGTACTGAGAATTTCAGAAACTATCCTTGTGACAAAACAAAACCTGCAACTTTAACGGATTCTAGTATAGAAATGAAGCTATTCTATGTTAAACTGATTATATACAGCAGCAATGAAACAAGACTGAAACAAGAAGATGATATGACCTCTAAAATGCCAACAATGGAAGCAAAACATGAAGCTAACAAAATTCTAAGCAAGAAATTGAAAAACTGAACAAGAGAATTGAGAGGATGAGGGGCCATTTTCTTGAAAACAAGCTGGCTATTTATAACCAATGCATTTACCAAAGGGTAACTCCCATTTGAACTCTTTTACTATAAACAAAGGAAAAACACTATTACCAGGGGACCAAAAACATTAATGCAAGCCAAAGTGGTTGAAGAAAGCATGTAAAACTCAAGATTTATGTTTGACGCGATCGTCGAAAGAATTTGGAAAACGTGAACAAAACCACCGCCCTGTGCAGGGCGGCAGTTATGGGACCGCCGCCCAGGTAGGGCGGCGGTTCCGTCACTGAAGACAAAAATGCAAGAAGAAAGGGGGGAAAGGGGAAAACAAAGCATGCAAAGGTTGAGCGGGGCATGCGGGATACAAGCGTATACTTGGCGAGCCTTATTGGATTCCAAACACCTTGCAAGGAGACCTGTATCATCATTGGGGCATGTGTAACATTGTTCCGGCAATACGTACAAGCACCATATTATTTTAGGCGATAACCCAAAATGTCTCACATGTTTTCCCAAATTTGGCATACTTTCAGAGGGGAGATTATTTTTTAGATTTGGAAAGAAAGGAATTCTTGTTTGTTTGCTAATGTTGAAGTTGATCAACATTTCTCTATTTATAAGAAGTCGGTGGTTATCTCCAATGTGCTACTGTAAATTTAAGTGCAAGCGAATAAGGTAGCCCTCGAGGTGGAGCACCTTCAGACGCTTCTTTGTCATTGGGGAGACGCCCCTTGCAATGTGGCTCGAGAGAAACCTTGTCCCTCTTAGCGCTCTTTGCCCTGTGGCGGTCATCCCCGAGGTGGTTGTTGGAGCCGCTCTTTTAGTCGGGCTTGCCGTTCCCCACGCAGTTAGCCGCCGTGGAGAATCTTCTCTCCTTTGCCCCTAGCTTTCCACTAAGGTTGGGGCTCCCCTTTACCGTCTCATCAACTTGGTTGGGGCTCGCCAGCCGCCCCTAAGTCGCGCACCCATGATGGGTGGAGCCTCTCGCCTCCGCCGAATAAATTTCCCAGAATGGCTTTAGCCACTCACTCACTCGCAATGTTGAGGACAAAAAGGAAGAAGAAGGCCAAGTTGGCTCTGGTTGGGAGGTGCTAGACAGTGGCAAGGACCTTCCTAGATCTGGTTGGCCAGATGATCATGACCCGCCCTCTGCTGGTCAACTTTTTGTAGCAGTGGCTTAATTTTAACTTTGCAATATTTTTTGCCATGTTATAATTGACTTTTCGTAGGCCTGGCCTAGTATATTCGTGGCTTTGGGGTGTAATCTCATTCCGCTCGCTTTTTTGTTGAATTATCTTGTGCCATCTTACTTGTTAGTTTAATATAAGATCTTATTCATAAAACAAAACAAAAACAATAAAGAGAGTTAAAAAACAAAAATGTAAGAAGAGTTTCTCCACTTGAAAATTCTTTATTTTGATTGGTTATAACTTAGATGTATCTTTTAAATAATTGAAAAACAACTTTCACCATAAAATTTAAATCCTTTTTTAGATTTTTTTTTACTAGACCGAACCTTAACAAGAATGTATAAAATGACACATATCATAATTTAAACGAGTCATCCAACAATAATTGTACATATTATAATTTAATTGAGCCATCCAACAATAATTGTACATATTATAATTTAATTGAGTTAGCCACTAATGCCTTTATACCTTGGGGCATAATATGAAAAAATAATAATTTAAAGGGAGAACTAAATTCGAGCTTTGCCACTTACATTTGTTTAATTCAAGTTTATATGAAATCACGTGTTTCTTGTTAATTTTTTCATAAACCATATATAATTTGAATCATGTGATTAGGATTGAGAGAAGAGAAACTAAAGATTCTCCATTCTTAATACGTACGAAATATAACTTTATTATCTCAAAATATACTAATCTCATAATAGTTGATTTAATTGTACGTCAGACACAGTGGAATCCATAATATTATTTTTTATATATTAAATATTAATTATGGGCACGCTCACGATATATATATATATATATATATATATATATATATATATATATATATATATATATATATATATGTATATTTTTGCATACGACATGAGAGGGACACCTCCCCATACATTTTAAATATTTTGTCATATTCGAGTGAGTTTATGTGCTTTGTTCGTTGAATTTGGTGTCCCATATTCGAGCGACTATATCAGGCCGTCGGTTTTTATATATATATATATATTTATATATATATATATATATATAGAGTGATATTTTGCTAGCTTGTAAATCATGTTTAAAATTCCCTCTTTCTATTATTAAAATAGTGATATTCTGTTTCAACTTTTGCTAGTTTGTAAATCATATTTGGAATTTGCTTATTTATTTTTTAGAACGGTCATTTAAATTTTTTATCTTAATTATTTAATTTAAATAAATTTCAAAATTATTATTAGATGTTTTATATTCAATAATTTTGATAATTTTCACATTTATTTTATTTAAATTAATCAGATGTATATTGAAAGGAAATGAACCTTTTCATTTTTTCTTTTGAAGGGTAATGTGTTGTTTAATTTGTCATTTACGAAGGGTAAAACTTAACCCAACCCGTCAAATTAAAATATGGGGAACCATTCAAATTTGATCATTGATCATATATATATAGTTGATGCTCCTCAACAACTATCGTTATTGAGAATCTAATTTATTTTGATGGTTTTATAACTATTTATTTTATTTTACGAAGTCGTATTTTTATACATAGATTTAAGTTCTTAACCATCATCCATTTTAATTTTTTATGATGATGATAGATTATATATTGTGGTTTGAAATGTTGATCCAAAAATAATTATACAGTTTTATTTAGAAGTATTCTTCTAGAATTATTTCATTTTTATTGAAAAGTGTACTTTAATTAATAATATATAATAATACAATGATAATCGTATAAAAATATAGGTGG
Source organism: Taxus chinensis (assembly GCA_019776745.2). Classification (NCBI taxonomy): domain Eukaryota; kingdom Viridiplantae; phylum Streptophyta; class Pinopsida; order Cupressales; family Taxaceae; genus Taxus; species Taxus chinensis. The sequence goes on from CM034154.1 coordinate 195,868,882, forward strand.
AAAAATTACTCTCCAAAATGTTAATCACATTGAATTAAGTTAGTTTTGAGAAAATGTCAATGCATCAAAAAATGGTTGTCATAATTACATATAATTAATAAAAGTGTTTTTCTATTAAAAATGTGATACAATTGAGTAGCATAAAACTAAGAACCGCCAACCACACAAATAACAAGACACTAGGAAATATCAGAGAATATGGTGGTCGAAGGAAATGGAGCAAGGGGGCTATCAAGCTTGCCCTCCTAGCCAGTAGTGCTTGCAAGGTCTGCAATGTCAAGTATGGGCTCTCACCCATCATTATGTTGTTTTTCTTTAGTTTCCTTGGCATGCCTGGAAGGAGAAATAACAAGAGCCAAACAAGGAAACTTGTCTTGTGGAGAAGCTCCCTCGTCGTTACCACCACTACCTCGAATATACAAAGTCTAATGGGAATGGGGAAAGAAGATTTGAACAACAAAAACCCTAGCCACGATCGCAAGAAAGAGAGACGATAGGGGAATCAATAGGCGCCGACCTAATAACACATGGAGTTCTCCTTCAGTTGTCTAAAAGAGATTAGGTCTGCTCCACCTCCAAGGGGACCTTCTCCCCCTAAATGTGGATTTGAAGCAAACAATTATAGATAATAGTAACTTTGTTAATCCCCAGAAATTTTTTGTCCATTGATAAATTAGTAAAAAATGATTCCTGTCTTTCTAAATATGAAGAAAACGTCAATACAAAAGATTTTTTAAATTTTTTGTATTTTGTAATAGTTTGGCCGATTCCCCAAGAAGAATCATGTTACAAGTAAAAAATTATAGAGTAATAACTTGAAAAATGGTATGCATCCACTTTCAGCAAGATTAAGCATGTGGGTGAAACCAGATAATGTGTTTTATGGTCTTAACTTGATGCAAGGAAAGGAAGGTGGGATTTAGGATCCCCATATGCTTAAGCCTATCTCCAATGCGTACTGATCCGAAGATCAATTTAGTGGATAGAGTTTCCCTAGATCTCCCATAATCATTACAGTACGGAAGATAAGGGTGATAGATTTTTTGGTGGTATATTGAATGCTAAAAACAAAGGTCGTATGTAGAAGTTATTGCACGTTGAAATTTTTTGCAATCTAGTAAAAACATGGGATTGTGCGCAGGTTTGAGATGAATCGGATGCGTTTACACTCGCCACGTAGACCAATCAAGTGATGAAAAGTGGTAATGTGACATTGAGAAAAAAATTATTTTGCGCCTTCAGTCTTTGACACTCGTTATTGGATGAGTGACCTCGCTATTTGCTAGCTAGGGGTCCTCAGCCAGGGTCGATACTCTCTTTTTGCTGAGGGGTGCCTTTGTTTTCGTTTCTTCATATCACTATACTCAAACTTCTATACTCAAGTGATTATGTATTTCACCACATTGTGCATGTGGGACTATGATCATGTATTATAAACTATACTATGCATGCATTTGGACTAAGTTGTATTGTAGCTTAACTGTTGAGCCCTTAATCAGCCCGACCTACTACTAGCTTGATTTCCTACTTGCCTCAACCCGCTTGACTCCTGTGCCATCTCACCATCCATCCACACCGCTCGGCAGACCCCAACTCCTCAACTGCCCGCCGACTCCATTCTTAGCTCGGTGAGCCAGCAACCGAGCCCAACTTATCCACCCACGTACTGGTAGTTCCATGGGGCTCAACCAAAAGTGGCTCTAAAGCCAACAAAACCACCAACCTTGCCAATTTTAAACATGCTAGCCAACCATTCGTTGGTCAATGTGGAATTTAATCCCCAATATGAATAATAGACTATCGGTGGAGGTTAGAGGGGCTCGACCCCCTAACCTCTCTTTTAATAAAAATATATGCTACCATTGGGCCATAGGCGGTCGACATTTATATATATAGAGGAGTTTTTATTTGAACAAGGTTAGTCAGATGACTGTGTATGAAGGCATAACACAACAGTTATATAAAACAAAGATTTTGAGCAACTTAGGGGAAGTTTCAGGTCTCGAAGTGAACTAGAGAAGTGCTAAAAATTCAGAGATGCTCCTTGTGGTGTACAATTTTTCCCAAATTAGATTACTTATGTGATTCCCATTAAAACAACCCACTTGAGACCTAAGAAACAACCTATGGTTAGTTAGGAAAATTATGGAATAATTTTTTTTATTAGAAGTGCCTACAACCAAGTTGCAAGACATCAGTTGTCACAAACAGGTTCCAGAACAAGATAAAATTACTAGAACATACTTTTCTTTTATTATCCATAATAAGATGTTACAAGGTCCAAAATTTAGGGTTAGAATTTTTAGTTAGGTTCAGGGGGTAATTTATCACCATACCTACTCTCAAACAGGCTCAGAGTTTCAACTTGATTTTTCTCACACTTAATACATTCAAAGTTTCCCTAAATCATTCCCATTGGATAGGAAATTTTCTCACCTTTCCGATGATATAAAGAAGTCTTCCTAAGTCCTTATAAAACTCTAGTTATGGACCAACGAACCTTAGGAGTCAAATTTTCCCAAAAGGGACACGTGTCGAGCGGGGAAGAAAAGCAATTTTCAGGTTGGTGGGTCACGGGGCGGTGTTCATCAATTTTCCCGCGTGGGTGCAAAGTCTACATTTCTCCCGTGCCTCCGCGGGTCCTCCAAGGACATGTGTCAAGCTCTAAGCCAAGGGGGGGAGAGGATGAGGGAAGAGTGGGGTGACAAAGGCATTTAAGACATTTCGCCAAAGGGAGGAAAAATTCCAATTAGCGCCTGTGTGCCCGTGGGTCTACTAGGGACACGTGGTGCTCCACAAACCAACACGGGGAGAAGAAAGAGGGATGGGCGGAGCAGCGAGGTCAGTTGGGAAATTTCGCCAAGGGGAGGGACAAAAGAAAAGTTTGATGTGCGGGTCCATGCATCCGTGGAAGGGTCTTCTCCAAGGTAGGGTAGGAGTGTGGGGCAACAGAGTTTTTAAGGGAAATTTTCCCAAAACAAAATTTTGCAAAAATAAAAGGTTCTCCCCTCCTCGATGTCACACCAAGGTGCCACGTGGAAACCTCTGGTTGGCTGTGGGGAAAATTTTAAACATTTTCCCTTAATATTTTTCAAACAATTTTTTTTTCTAAGGATTTTAACGGGAAATTTTCTGGCCGTGGGCCCGCTAGGGAAAATTTTCCCAAATTTTCCCTCCAAGGAAGGAAAACTTCAGAGGGTCATAACTTTTGCTAGAAAGCTCATTTTTGGGAAAACAAGGACTTTCTGGAAAGCTCTCGATGCTTTCTTTACATAGGAAACATAAATTCTAAAATTTGATAAGGTTTGACGGGTCATTTTTAAGAAAATGTTCTGCAGACTTTTAAAAAGCCAACTGGTAAATTTTGACTTATAAATTTTTGTTCAATCTGATCTCCTCCTTCACTCAACATGCCAAACAGACATGGAGAATTGTTCTAGGAAGGATTTAGAATGGTTTAGGAAGGTAAATTTTCTCAATTGATTTTCAATTTAATTTTTTCCAGCAATTGATGGAAAAACGACTGTGAAGAGTTTGGGCCCGATTTTGCAATGTTTAAAATTATTTCCTTAAGCGTTTCTATCAATTTGAGTTCATTGATGTCGTAACATGCTAAATTTTAACACTTCAATGTTGATTATGAATTGCAGGTTCGAACTGTGCATTTTTAATTAAAATATTTGTCAGTTTTGAATTTACAACAAAGATCCATTTCTAGAAAATATGTTTATCAATTTCATCATTCAAGTGTGGAATTTAATTTATATTCTAGTCCAAGGCATTTAGTTGTTTATACAAAAACCATTTAAAAGCTAAATTGTAAATTCTGGTTTCCAATTTAATATATTTCCAAAAGAGACCACAGTAATGTAATTCCTTCATACGTATTTCTTCTTTTCAAACAGAGATCTAACTATCTCTTTTGCCATATAATGAAAACATTTAATTCAATCCATGGTAAACTTAAGTGTTTTCCTTCTGCAATGTTTAAAATTATTTCCTTAAGCGTTTCTATCAATTTGAGTTCATTGATGTCGTAACATGCTAAATTTTAACACTTCAATGTTGATTATGAATTGCAGGTTCGAACTGTGCATTTTTAATTAAAATATTTTCCAGTTTTGAATTTACAACAGAGATCCATTTCTAGAAAATATGTTTATCAATTTCATCATTCAAGTGTGGAATTTAATTTATATTCTAGTCTAAGGCATTTAGTTGTTTATACAAAAACCATTTAAAAGCTAAATTGTAAATTCTAGTTTCCAATTTAATATATTTCCAAAAGAGACCAAAGTAATGTAATTCCTTCATACGTATTTCTTCTTTTCAAACAGAGATCTAACTATCTCTTTTTCCATACAATGAAAACATTTAATTCAATCCATGGTAAACTTAAGTGTTTTCCTTCTTCAAGTAATCATAAAAACAAAAATCTAGTTTCTATCTTTCCCAAAACATATATTTGAAAACAAGGCAAAATAATTCAATCACATCTCACGTGTTTCTTCCTTTTTCCATTTTCCAAAACAGGGATTTCAAATCACAATTCAATATTCCAATTCAACACAACAATGCATATCAGGGAAGGTCTTGCAATTCTTTATTGACTTCAATTATACAACTTTACATCTTTTAATGTTTTACTATAAACAACAGATTTCTATTTCTTTCTTTCTAATGTACAGAACAAAATATAAATGTCTTTCACAATTCGAATATGCAACTTTCACAACCAATTACATACATATTTTCTTCACAAAATACATTACAATTTCATCCACATCAAAGTGGGAAAGGTTACAAATGAATTTGTTTCACAAGGGACAGGAAAAACTATCTTCTTCTGCTCTAGAACAACAACATGCAAGTTTTCTTTTTCTTCCAATTTGCTCACAACAAAAGTGGGGGAAAGGCAACGCTCTCCACCCAACCAAGATATCTAATGAAAGGAGAATCCATCCTTCATCATTGGCCCCCGAGCCCCAACCACAATGCAATAAGAAATGGATATCAACCCATGGAAACAACATGCTTCCACAACACACAACATTCTTTCAACATGCATATTCAAATTTAAAAACATAGTTCAACACAAGACAACAGTTTACAACTTCATTTGAAAACCATTCAAATAGAACTCAGGATTGATCATGCAAGCCAAAGGAGCAAGGACTATGGGGAAGCTACTTATGCCTCCCAATGGGAATTGGGCATCCACCTATAACAAACTGCCAATAAATTTCACCAAACATATCCTTATGCCCCCCACAATCCCTCCTTATGCCCCCCATAGATTTCCTTATGCCCCCCACAAAGTAAGAAATGCAAGCTATTTCTTTTCCATGGTGGATCCCAAACCCAAACTCCCTCTAAAAGAATTCTAATGCCACTAACATTCCCTTATGCCTCCCCACATGAATTCCCCATAGCCTTCTCCTACACCATCCCTATGGCAGTCTACCCAAACAACCAACAAATCACAAAACATACCCATTCACACTAATACAAAAAGAAATAACAGTATAAGAGAAGAACTCAGCTCCTACCTCTCCATGGTGGATTTTTTTTCCAAAAAGCAATCTTCAATGCCAAAACACAGTCCCAAAAAAACAATGCCAAGTATGAAATTATCTCCAATCTCCTCCAAAATCCACAAGAGCTCCAAACAACAAAAAAATGCACCCCCAAAGAAGTTTGTAAAATGATTCAACAACCCAAAACAAGCAAAGAGCTTGAATTTTATAGAAGAGGGAAGAGAAGAGGATGATGTGGATCCATGTAGGATGCCACATCATACATCCTCAACTCCTACACAAAAGAAAAATTTTCATTCTCCAAGGCACAATAAAGAGGTGGGTGAAAATATGACAAGTTACTTGCACACTCCAAAGAGCCCACACCCCAAAGGACTACAAATTAAATAAAATGTAAGAAGAGTGCAATCAAAACTTGCAACATGATTAATAAAATGCATTAAAAGTAAAATCAGCCTTCCAACCATAGGTATGGTTGGTAAATTAAATTTATAGGTATGGGACAAGTTTTACTTGTCCCACGAGCCTCCAAGGATAAATTTGATTCCAAGGAGGTGGAGTGTTTCATACTCCAATCTGACTTACACAACTCTTACACAAACTTACACATCCCTTAACTATTAAATACAAAAGCCAACAACTTCTATAATTACTTTCCCATATCCCAATTTGATTTATTTAACTTTTAACCATATGTTTTCTCACATTAATCTACCACAATTTAATTGAATAAAAGAAAGGAACACATCATTAATAAAATACATACAAACAATAAATAAAATTTAACCATATTAATAATTACACAAAACCCATGGTCACATTTAAAGGTGATCCCCCCATGGGAATCCCTAGCAACAAACAAACACAACACAATAACACAAGTTGCCATGGTGACCTTGTCAAATTCACCTAGAATTCCATTGTGGTTGGTCTCCAATCCGCCGATGTTTGTTGTGATATTTAACCTGTAAAACAAAAATACCTCCTTTGGCCTCGTGGCCATATCAAAACATCTGAAATGAATATAAATATAATCACAAAATCATCTAAATATGTGGATCACAACAACATCAAAGGAATTTAACATTATCACATACAATTTATATCAACAACTATATCACCATCATATAATATCCATTTTCTAGATCTACTCACAGTATCCAAAATCACATGTTTGAACAACATCTACAAAACATCCATGTCAAATAGTATATCATCATCCACATATGAGTGTCTCTAATAATCATCGTGCATCATAACCAAATCAAGATCACAACAATCCATGATCAAATAACTAACATCCTACTAAATCAAAATCATGATAATGTCCATAATGTAATCAATAATATCAAGATTAGTATCAAAAGGGTGTCAAAGGGAAGTGGGCACTACAACTTATACCGTCGTTTTGAAGCCTTTTGTGTCATTTTTGACTAAGAATAGATGGAATATCCCCTTGTGAAGATGGGAACAAACAAAAAGAGAAAGTACTAAAGTTTTTTAGATCCCTCGGGTTCTCATTGTGTTCTATTGCAGGTTTTGAGATTCATTATTTGTTTTTGTAAGTTTTTGAATGTACTTGTAAAACTAATTTTAATGGATCCGTTCATATGAGCTCGAGGACGTAGGAATTTCCGAACCCCGTAAACAATCTTGTGTTATGTTTTATTTCAATTTTTACATTTAACTTTCAGACTATTTGCAAATATTAAATCAAATTTTGATTGAAATGTAATTCTAATTAGTAACGACAATTTTACGGAAAATTGGTAAAATCAAGAATAATGGAAATCTGATTGATTTGAATATACAAATGGAATGAGTGAGTTTTTAGAAATCAAATTCAGTTTTAAATCAGTTTGTAAACACAATCGAATCAGACTTTGGATCAAAATTTTAATCAATTTCAGTTGATAAAGGTTAGAAACTAATAAGTTTGATTGATCTTTTCGTAAACATTAAAAATAGTAGGGGGTTCCTACTTATTTACGGATCAAGTACACCTTGATATAGATTGCACAAGAGAAAACAAGATATTTTAGGCTCAATACGAGATTTCCAAAAATTGGCAAATTGCCTAGCTAAATAAAAAATTGAGGACCATAATTTCCAACAGTGATAGAGGGTATTTGACTAATTGTTGAAGGGAAAGAAGTTGATAACCAATCCAGTGTTTGTACCAATAAAAGGGAGTAACACTAGGCCAATGACAATCTCTAGACCAAGGGGATCTAGAAAGGACACCAATCTTGTGGAGATAATCATCAAGCTTAGGGAATGACCTTTCAAAGCTTGGTGTCTATGAGCTCAAGGTCCCTTGCTTTAAGTCTGTAACAAATATCCCAAGAACCCATGTGGAACCTTTTATTTCCATCTTAATTTTCCAATAAAAACTCTCTCAATAACTTATCCTATTTATCATAGGAAACTTTATAACAATCCCAATAATATGAGTAGTATACATGAGTAATAGCCACCACTTTAGATAAAACTTAGAACTTACCTGCTAAGGAAAGAGATTTGATGATCCAATACGATTTTTTTTTTCTACTCTTAGAACGACACATGACTAAATCTCAGAAGACGAATCCATAGAATAAAAGGGATGCCAAGAAATTTGATTTTCACATATTATTGAATCCATTTTAATTGAAATCCCTCCACCCTAAGAGGTTTTGGGGAGAGGGACTGTCTATAACATTAAGCCTTTCTCAATTGAGTGGAAAAGCTTGAAACAAGGCAAAAAATGTCAAGGCATTCCATGGAATTCTGATTGAAAAATCCACTTCCAAAAGGGTGAGAAAATATTTGTCAACAAAATATTTGTTGATGAGTTGTTGGTCGGAGTGAAGGACAAAAATAGCTTTCACCAAACCCCTAGATGTGAAATTATTAAGTGGGTATTTGAATCTTTCCACAACAAACACATAACGAGAGGTAGCCAAGCAAATACCTTTCCTAATTAATTTAAAAATCCCAAATATGTGTGATTATACCCAATTGATGGTAATATAAAATCCAACATTTTGGATGACTATATGATATTATGGACAAACCAAGGACCAAACCCAAGGGCTTGAAGCATGACAAAAATGAAAGGCCATTGAATCTTGTCATAATCCTTTTCAAAATTAATCTTCATAAACAAGGATTTTTAGTTAGAGACTCTATCCCATTTCATATCTTCTCAAACATCAATAACATTTTCAAAATTATACTTATGCTAAATGGAACTTATTTTCTCACTCTTAAGAATGAGAGGGAGAAGATATCTTAATCTAAGAGGAAAAAATTTGACAATAATTTATTGTTCGAGATACATTCAAAAGAGTGATAGGCCCCCAATTAGTAATAAGCTCAGGATCTCCAGCCTTTTTAATGAACTTGATATTATCTTGATTAATGAGAGCTCCCAATGTGTTGGTTTGAATAAATTTATCGTAGACTTTGTGAAATTCAAACCCAATTGTATCCTAAAGGATCTAGTAGAACTCACAAGGAAAAACATCAATTCTAGCGGCTTTCTCAGAGGCCATTTGCATGGCTGCTTCTTTGATATAATTTAAACTAAGAGGTCTATGACAAGTAAATCATTGGGCTTCAAAAAGTTTATGGGGGTTAACTTGTAGACATTGTAAGAGATCTGTTTCATGAGCAGGAGAAGAATCTTGCACATCAAACTAATGTGGTTTTGATGGTCTGCCTTGCAGAGGCCATAAATTTTGATTTGGGAACTGAAACAATGTTTCATATTGGTGAGATAATATAAAAAATATCTATTTCACCACAAGCGACACTATTCGCATACAATATTTTTTGACAATTTTCATATGCCAAAATCAACCATCCTAGGCCCAAAAAATAGGTTTGAAGTTTTTTTTTCATTTGTTTCTAAATTCCAAATACCATATATTTGTAACCATGAATCAAACTAAGTTAAAACTCGAGCAATAAATTAATTTAGGCACATAGATAATGTATGCAAGTTTGTAAGATTAGAAAAGTTATTTTTAAAATTTACAAAAAAAATAGTTATCACTAAAAATAATAAGTCTATTCAAGTTTAGATTAAAAATCAAGTTTATTAGAAGACTAGTCTAAATCAAATAAAAGGACTTGTTATGTAATTCAAGTGGAAGAAAACAAGGATAATTACGAGTTTATTTGGGATTTTCATTTTTCCTATTATTACGTCAAAGGTATTCCTTACAAAGAGAGACTTTGTTAGAAAGATTCAAACCTTTCAGATAAGATATACAATTTCTGAGCACTTTCTTTTCCAGTTTATTCACAGATAATTTTTCTTGTCTGTTTGAAAATTGTACTTTGTATGGCCCTTGCATTCATGACACGAAGTAAATATTTGCAATTACTCTCCCACTGTCCACCTTCACAATGTTTAAAATTTATATACATCTAATTTATCATCAAAATATTTGTAGTTTATATACATTTGGTTTAATTTTGCTCCGCTAGTCTCCTATGAAACACTCATGGCAAAATCATTGTAAGAAGAGACCACCCACAACCATCCACAAAGATTTTTTTTGAGGATTTTTTTGAAAGTGATGATAATGTAAAGGAAATCATGGTCGAGAGAAGGTTTTGGATAAATAAAGAAAAGGAATTAGATGGCTCCATCCACAACCTGCATACATGCCAACCATATGTCTTGGTCTTAGCTTGCTTTGATCCATCACAAACTATGAAAAACAAACAATTGATAAGGTTTCTTATTCAAATTTCTTTTCCACTAATCTACAAAACATATGAAATAACAATTTCATGAGTAACAATGATTTTGTTTTTAAAAAATGGTTTGTAATCTATGATACTATATCATAATTTCTATTAACAAAAGATGTGCATCCTCACAAAGCATTGACAATATTTCAGCAAATTCAACCAATAGGTTTCTAATCTAATACGTTCAACTTTTATAGCATATGCATAGCTTTTTCTAGAATAGGAGCTTTGAAACACGGTTAGGACATCCACCAAAGTATCATGGAGAACTAACTTTGTTAGGTGTTTTATTTGCAAGTGACATGGTAAATATGCATGCAAAATATGAAATCATGTAGAGTGCATGTGAACTATTTGAAAAAATGGTTACATAAGAAATATTTTTTCATGGACTGCAATGATTGCAGATTAGGCACAAAATGTGTTTGTTTAAAAGGACCTAGACACTTTTGAGCAAATACAATTAAAATTTGTAAAGCCATACTCCATAACCTTTTTCAATATCATACTAGCCTTTGTAAAATGGGAGTTTTGGAGCAGATCATGGATATCCATCAAAGTATAATGGAAGAATTTTTTTGTGAATGCAAAATGTGGAAGCATACACAAAGCATGTCAACTATTAAACAACATCCCTCAAAGAGATGTGATCTCGTGAAATGTCATGAATGCATGGTATGCATAAAATAAGTTTTGTTGGAATGTTATCAAGCTCTTTGAAGTAATGGCATTTTTGGAACATACCCAGACCATTTAAACTATATTTTTAGTTTTATTAGCATGCAGACATATAAGTTTGGTGGATAAGGGTTGTAAATACTTCAATGGTGCGAGTGCCTATTATAGCAACATTAAACTTATAATTGATCATTTTGTCTACATGATTGGCATTCTTGATATTACTAGATCACTATATCTGAATGCTTTACATTCTTGTTCATACAACTATTTTTGGAAATTTTGAACTTTATCATCAACATGCCAAATAAATATGTGGTGGTTGTGTGGACATGTTTTCTTCATTTTTGTAAAGCACATAGGAATAAGGGGTTACATGTGTTTACAACAACTCTATTTTTAAAACTAGATCCATAAAATGCTACAACTTAAGGTTTTCTATCAACCATCTATGTAAAAGTGTGTAGGGGGTGACGTTCATATAGTAAGGATATCGATGAAACATATAAGAATTACAAATATACCTTTATGTAGTTGGATTAAATGCCATAAAATGATTCATGATTTTTGTTTAGTATCCAAGTCGCACTCATAGACATAGGAGATCTATGTAAAGTTGGTGAATTGTCTTGGGAGATGAAGGCAATAATATATTTTTTGATTGAAAACATGCACTGAGTAATGTGGACAAGGAGGAATTCAAATTATTCCTCTTCCACCATGGTAAGAAGTTGGAAATTATATTTTGATTTTTAACCATGCATATAACAAGGTACATTGTGTAATACTTGTAATGAAAAAGGATCAAGGTTTTAGTTTTAGTTTCTTAAAAAAATCTAAACATTTGGATATCTAGACCATGTTGGTGAACTCATAACATCACACGCGCGCGTGCACGCATGCACGCACGCACACACGCACGCACGCACACATGCACGCACGCACGCACGCACAGTTTGTATTGTGTATCATTTCCTATATAAACTGATGAGATGTTTTTTTATAGATTTGTTTCATAATATCATGGAGGTTTCATGACATTGAACTACTTTTAGGAAACTTGTGCATGTCTAGGATGATAAGATGGGGAATGGGGAAGTTTATTCAACTCATTTTCGTATACAGATACATCTGATCCATTTTAGAGATATTTTTGTTAGCATGATTCCATCACACCTGAATGTTTCTTGCTTGAAAAATGTTTTGTAGAGTGGTATAAAATATTAGAGAGCTTATTAGTCATGGTCAAATCTATACCTCCAACATAGACAGATGCCCCTACAAAGAGTCAACAAAATAACAATTGTTAACTAATTTTATTATATATATATGGAATTATACCTAATTATTACACCATACTCCATACATCATGTATTTATAAAAAATAATTTGATACATTGAATGCTATAAAATAAAGTTTGTGGTTGGGGAAAGAAGAGTAGTAGGCTACCCTTTTTTTTTCTTAGTTTGGTGATTTTAGAATATCAATAATATGTTGTTGATGTTGAGCATCACGGTTCTTTACAATATGATATCAATCAAAGTGTCTTCAGCAATATCCCTATATATCTACTAAAATTATATCTATGATTGAGATTTATGAAGACACATTTCTGAATGATACCTTGTCCAAACATCCATTTCTGAAAAAGATGTTTTTTTTATAGCTGGCCCTTCTCATCCAAACCAAATATTAAACTAATAGAGGATCCTTTTATAAATTATACATACATGCACAAGTGTTGTTTGTAAAACCAGAACCATTTGGTAAGTTTCCAACCCATATTTTGTTTAAATTCTCCATCTTCCTCCTAAAATATATTGATTAAGTGTTAATTGTCATGGTTTTATCAATACCAATAAGTTGGTGAAAATTATCCTTTGCTACCTTGGTTGCGATATCTCTTTAGATACCGTTGTCATGCAAAATTGCTAGCATGAAAATTGAAAATTTTAAAGCATGAAAACTAAGCTCCTGATTAAAAATTAGGCTTATCAGTCACTGTGCATCCTTCATATGGCCATCCTGCCCTCAGTTCAACATTAAAAACAGCTCAAAGGAAATTTATAAAAAGGTTTTATTTATTTTTCAATGTGTAGGGATGATTACCCAAGATGGTTTATGAACTTAGTGACTTTCGCTGAGAGACAACTTCCTCTGGAGGCCTAAAAAGGCCATTTTTGGCCATTCTAAAGTCAGTGAACACCCTTCGAGAACATTTCGGGAAAATATAAATAATATGAGGTAATGTAGGAGATTATTTAAGATTTTAGAAGTAATTTAGGAAAGAAAATCCCATTCAGGAACAACTTATGTAAGACTAGGTTTTCAGGGTGTAGGGAATGAAGGCTCCTCGGTGAAACCTGATTTCTCTAGGTGATTTCAGGAGTTATCAAATGAGTTAAGAAGAAAAAATAGGAATTAGAAATCTATTAAAATTCTCTACAAGGTGGAAACATCATATTTTCTCCAAGGCTCAAAAACTTCCTAAGGTATCTCAAAACTCTACAGCTGACCCTCTTAGTTCAAGATGAAATTAGCCCTAAATTTCAAGTTGTAGGAAGAATTGGATTTTGGGAATGGTTCCATTAATATTAAAATGTTATTTTTAGTTAAAATCATATAATATTTGACCCCAAATCATTTTCCTAAGCTCTTGTGGCGAAAAAAGCATATTGTCCAAATTTGGTTATCTGGGGCAGAATCTACTTTCCTAGAATGAAAAAGTCACATTTTAGACATCCATGTATCCCATTTTCCCCCAAAGGGACAAGGGGGACATAAAATCGCAACCTAAATCTCCTCCACAAGTCTCACTTCGGACACCTAGGTGTCCCCTCTATCCCCTCTGTCCCCATGGTGCAAGGGGGACAAGGGGACACCAAAGTGCTACCTCCCTCATTCACCCAGGTAACACTTTAGTGTCCCTAGTGTCCCTAGTGTCCCCTCTACCCTCTATATCCTCCAAGGGATAAGGAGGAAAAAAATGTGACCCAAAAATGCATATAGCTCCTAGACCCTCATGTGACCACATTTTGCTCCACCGGTGCCATTTCCCAACCCCCACATCTTATCCACCACACAACACAAGCTGCCACTTGTCACCATCTGGTGCAAGTCACAATTTGATGTCCTTAGTTTTCCCTCTCTCCCCCTTTCACCATATGCAACCTCAAATTCTCTCCACTCAAACCCCATTTAAGTTGTGCAATTAGCAGGTGAGTTTAAAAACATAAAAAAACTTCATTAACTCTCCATTTACTCAACTCTTAACAATTTTTCATGAAATTTGCTGTTACAAAACCCTCCAAAACTCCATTTTGTCCATACATTATTCCAATATTTTCTAGACATCCATAGCCATAAAAACAGAGATTCGATCATAACTTCTCATTTGGACACTTGATTACCATGAAAGTTTTTCAAAGTTTCCTCTCCCAAATGAATTTGGGAAGATTGTCATAGAAAATTTATTGATGTCCTATATTTTTTACAGAAGAAAAATAAAACTTCAAAACCTAGACTTTCTTTTTCAGTTAGATGGAGATCTCATAGACGGAAAGCTTTGAAATTTGGAGCAGAAGGTCATGGTGCAAAAACCTATAATTTCAAGACCATTTTCATTGCAACCTATCACCTATAAGTGAAATTTATAAAAATTGAAATTATTCAGAGCAAAATATGTCTAAAAATAGTAACTTTATAAAAATAGTATGTTTCCAGTATTCGTAACACTCTGAATGAAAAAGAAACATCAGAAGGCAAAATAGTGGAAACTTGCTAAATAACAGTCTTAGATAGGACTTGCTAAAATAATAAGTCTTGGAATTGAGCCCATAAAGATGTTTTAACTCCCACTCTACCTATCACATTATTTTTTCTCCCATCGCAAACCTAGGAAGGTGGATCATGCTCTAAAAAGGAAAGAAAATCCCTCCACAGGCTCTTAGAGCATCAATTCCAAAGTGATCCTGCATGGCAAAATTTGATACAAGAAACCAGATGATTGTTGGGGTTAGCACACCGGTTGTAAATATAATATATAAGATCTAAACATACATGTAATGAAAGAAAATATTCTACCACAAAAAATATACAAAACAAGATATATAAATCAACACCATATTTAACGTGGTTCATCTAGTGTGAGCTACGTCCACCAAGAAACAAGCCAATCTATTATCCAAATATTTGACAAGATATACAATTGAATATTTACAATCTTCCACACCTATTAGATGTACAATACTTTCTTTCACTCAAGCTTTTGCTTCTTCTCCAAGAATTCTCTCTCTCACAATTATTCTCACAATAATCATCAACTTTTGCAAGTTCTTCTTAATTATTACTTCTGAACCCTAGCTTTTATGCTTATATAGGAATATAAAAAATTAGGGAACTTAGCCATGAAATTACAATCAATAGATCTCCTTTAATACTAAAAATAGATATAATTCCCGAGAGTTAAATTAAACACTCCCGGACAGGTAACCGACACTGGTTATCCCTAATTGATGACGATTCCTCCTTTCTTGACTGATGCCGGTCATAGGTGACCGATACTGGTCCCTCCATAACCAATGTCAGTTACTATATTTTCCAGCAAGTTTCATATTGCATGCTAATCCGAAGTAATTGAGCTCCACAACTCAACAATCTCCCACTTAGAGATTAATTACTACACCATACATATACAACGTCATTCTTGGATCCTTCCTTAGCTTTGTTTCTTTCTCTTCGAGTCTCAAACTTAAAGACCAACAGAAGTGAAGTGTAGCTCCAAATTCTCCTTTACTAATGGCTTCGCTAACATATCCATAAGGTTCTCCCTCGTATGAATCTTTCAAGATTCAACTACCCATCCCCCAATACCTGTCATATGAAGTGATACCTCAATTGAATGTGTTTTGTTCTTGAATTAAATGATGAATTCTTTGCCAAATGAATTACACTTTGAATGTCACTGAACAATTTTTAATCATCTTGCTCCTTTCCCAACTCTTCCATGAACCTACTAATCCATATCATGTCCTTGCTAGCCTCTGTAGCTGCAACATACTCTACCTCTGTAGTAGACAAAGCCACAACCTTCTGCAATCTTGAAATCTAGCTAACTACCGTCCCACCTACTATGAAAATATATCCAGTAGTGCCCCTCCTACCATCCAAATCTCTAGCCATATTAGAATCAAAATAGCCACATAATGAAATATTCGAACCTCCATAGCATAACTACATGCTAGATGTCCCTTTTAAATACCTGAGTATCCATTGGATTGCTTTCTAATGATCTTTACCTAGATTAGCTAGATATCTACTCATAAATCCCACTACCTGTGCAATGTCTAGTCTGGTACAAACCATAACATATATGAGACTCCCAACTACTATATCATATGGCACTTGTGTCATGTATTTGACCTCCTCATGTGATGAAGGACACCGATCTTTTCTCAATTTGAAGTTTCCAGCCATAGGTGTACTAAAAGGTTTTGCATTCTGCATCTTGAACCTTTCTAACACCCTATAGCTATAATCCCCTTCAGAAAAATACAATTTCTTGTTATTCCTGTCTCTATGTATTTGCATGCCAATGATTCGTTTTGCAGCTCCTAAATCCTTCATAGAAAATGTGTGAGCTATCTTTCCCTTAAGCTCACCAATGTCCTGCATACTTAGACCCTGTAATAACATCTCATCCACATATAGTAAGAAATAATATAGCTCCCTCCCATTTTCAAGCTTCTTGAAATATACCAATGTCATTCACCATCTCAAATAACTATCTCATGCATAAACTATAAAGATATCATGTACAATTTCCTGAGCTTGTTTTGCGCCATATAAACATCTTTTTCAACCTGCACACAATTCTCCTTATACCCTTGACTTCATACCCAAACAACTGCTACATATAAATCTCTTCATCTAAATCACCATGAAGGAAATAAACGTCTTTCACATCTAGTTTCTTCTCTAAATGCCAATCCTTGACGCAACTAACTGCAATAAATACAATAGAATTCACTAAAAACCAAGAGAAAATATTTCACACACAAACCAATACCTATTTCTGTGACATCCTTTATACCAGCCTTGGCCTTGTACCTTTTCTGTCCACACTCTTATTTTTTTATATCTGTAAACCCGCATATTTTAAACCATGTCCTCTTTAACCTTCTGGTAACTTAACCAAATCCCAATTCTGGTTTTGGTTTCTCAAGGAGTCCATCTCCTCATCCATGCCTGCTCCCCATTGGATGTGGGTATCATCTTGAATTTTTTTTCTTTCAAACTTCTGGTTCACAACCATTAATCAGTCAATAATACATAAAATAGAGGTGTAAAATTATGGAGGTTTACTTTCTACCCTTTGTGGATTTAGCATAGGAGTTCGGGGTACCAGAGGCTCATTTCTAGACTTCCTTAAATTTGTATCCAAATCTAACAGTGACCGTGCCAGTCAACCTGTACCCGATGTCAGTTCTGCTACCGATGCTGGTTTGGATTCTTCTGGT
>CM034154.1:195886861-196109361 GCA_019776745.2 Taxus chinensis
TTGGTCCAAGAATGAAAAAGCTATAAAATAATAACTCTTTCCCAAGGAAGTAAATTAACCTTAGAATACCACAAGTAATGTAGGTTTTCATTCTAAAGGTGAACCTATTTCGGTGGCAAGGCTAAGGAGCGGTTCAATTAAACACATAGTTAGTGGAAAAGTGAATTTATATTAACAATGCACTAAACTAATTACAACACATTGAAATCAGGTTTTAAATAAATGTAATCAAGACATAAACGCTTTTGCATAAGGAAAGCTATAAAACATGGAAGATTAAATATTAATACAGGAGGATTTTAGCGAACTATGTGGTTATTGTCATTAACTAAAGATTGCATATGCCGTATGTTAACTAAATGATAACCATTAGAAAATAAAAGTATTATAGTGGAAGATCTATACATTTTGGTGAAATAAAATGAAAAGAAGTGGACGAAGCAACCGCCCCATAAATTAGTGTTTCCAACACTATAAATTTCTTCATAAAATGGAGTATGTTTCTTGTGACTCTCAACAGAATCTCAAATTTGGTTCAATAACCATGTTGGCTTTCATATGAGACTCCCAAACATATTATTTATTTCTTAGCTCCAAAACGTGTGCTCAATTTTATGAATTGCTATAAAGTCTTGGAAATTTCTTCCACCTGGAACCATAATATGATTTACACATTAGAAAAAACTCAAAAATTGGAGGTATATAGAGCGCTGTGTTATCGTTATTATTATTAGGCCATTGAATTTTCGTAAAGTTTTGAAAACAAAACACCAAATGTAATAAAATGTATACATAGGACTAGTACAAGACAAATATCTCAACCTTATAATTTTAATGACTAATTAATGCAACAAGCCAAATGTTAGGCATGTTATTGTCTAAATATTGAAATATACTTTGAAAAATGGAGGACAAATGTTGAAATAAATGAATTCATTTTCTCTGTTAATTGATTATCTGATAGTGTATATGATTATTTTATAGGTACTAATTCATTTATGTATTATAGATCATTGAATTTTAATCGGACCTTTTGATGTGTATGTTGAACAAAAAAAAAATGAAAAAAATTGACAAAGAATGGGCCAAAAATCCTAGGGGACCCAAAAAGGACAAAATAATAGATTGAGAACCCATAATCATAGTATGGTCTTGTCATGCCCTAACCATAATGCATTTCGGTACCGACACAAAAAACTACAAGAATCTAGGAACTAGCGAAGAACAAGAAGAGAGAGAAATAAGATGTGAAGAAACAAAAGGATACAATAGAGAAGAGAAAATACAAGAGAAAATAGAGTGGCATGTAAAAAAATCAATCAACATTAGAGACATGCATTATGAAAACCTAATATGGGCATATAATCAATAACAATTAAGTATCCATTTGCCTCGAATTTAAGACATAAGTAAATTAATTATGTTATCGATTGCTAAGATAAACAAGTCATGAAATGGCATCTGCTGAAGTTGTGTATATAGCAAATTTGGAAAATAAAATAAATGACCATTTTTTGTAAATTATTATGTTAAGCAATGACTATGTTTAGCCACTAAAACTTCTCATTGAATGCTTGAATATTTATTTGTTAAAATTTAAATAATAATTAAATTTTATTGGATTTATTTTGCATTAATTAATAATAATTAAAACCACGAGATCAAAAATAAATGTAAGTGTTTTGACCCCCCCCCCGTTGATATGTAATTTGTTAACAAATTGGTCCCTATATGGTAATTGTAATTGCTAATAATAATCATTTCAAAAATTAACATTTAAAGAAAAATAGTTGTCTACTTCCTCCAGTAATCATTTCCAAAAAAAATCATTTCTTGACGAAAAAAATAGTCTAGATAGAAAATTTCTGAGTTGTAATAACTAATTAATTGAACTTCTTACAAGCTAAAAACTTAAATAAATCAAATTTCATTAAATGATGCAAAAATACATGTTTGAAAGGGCCTTCTTATATAAGGAATAATGAACTTGAAATTAGAAATGTTAAGTTGATGGTAATGAAGTTCTAAGTAAAGAGGGAATAAAAAAAACAAACTTGACCAAACAATTATTCAGTACCTGTGGAAGTGCTTCCGATCTTCCTTTCAGACCAACTTCCCTATACATTTATATCACTTGGTAGGATAGATGAACCTTGGTCATAAGGTGTTGTTCTCGAATTGCCTCTTGAGGAGCACGTGGACCACACTCCAATCACATCAAGTGGGTGTGGAAAATTGAGACTTGGCCTGCTACTTTAACACTATCATCCACCCGTTCTTTCAGCTGGGACCGTGGTGGGAGGATGCGATGCTAGGACCACAAGAGTTCCTAAGAATCTATGGTCAAAAAAAACTAGATAAAAATCAGGTCGAAGATCATACTCCGCTACATCCTGCTACTCTTAGCTTCAACAGTGGGGGCTTGAAGGAAACCCTTTCTAAAATTCGTAACGATACAACCACAACCCAACCCCCCACGGTAGCAGAACTTGTCTGAAAATTTCAAACTCGCAGATAAACTACATATGCTCGGGGTGCTCCAAATTTGAGAATGCTCAATTCGCTTAAAGTATTTGGAAAGCATGATCAAAGCAAAACCATGGCTCAGTGAAGGGAACCAATTTTACAAAGGTCTTATGTTAACCACCACTAATTGCTGTTGGTCACCAGTATCTAATTCGAGGATTCAATGCCTTTTGAGGTTCCTAGGATTCCTGCACTTAAGCTTTTCCAGTGTGGAATTCGCTCCATTAGGACCTCTTTTACAAGCAATCCAAGTTTGGTTTAGCCGTGGAGTGGAATGGGCTCAAATCTCGATTAATCTTGCCTCACCTGATTCATGCTGACATTATATCATCATCTCTTTGGTTCTTGATATATGAGGTCACAAAAATTTTTGGTTTCTATAAGTATGGGGTGGTGGGAAAAATTGGAAAAGGTTCTGGTACCCCCTTCGAATTACTTTGCTAGTAAAGGTATGCTGGGGCTATTCTACTTCATCTACCATGGTTGTGAAAAGCTCAACAATCGAGTGGGTGGTTCCATTATTCTCCTCCACTTGGAGAAGGAGATTCGTCACGCGTTTGGTTTAACTGTGTGGAACCCAAAATTCTAATTTTTGTGGTGTATTCTCATTCAAGGTCTTCCGATCGGTGCCAGTTCATTCAATTGGAGTTTCGACCCCCAAATTTCCCTTTTGTGAACACTTAGAACCTTTCCCACTTATTATGTTTTTTAGAAAAGCTCGAAAAGGATGAAATTATATAATTATTTCTTTCTTCCTTTCAGACAGAATGTTCACGTGGCACTTGTGACGATGGACAAGTGACATGCAAGCATGGGGAATCACAAAGTACCTCTTCTCATTACCTAAACTCTCTGGAGGTCGTGTGCGAGGGACACACGGTGAAGTTGAATGCAATAGACACAGACAAGCTAAGCGGGTAATTTTATCATCAATTACACATAATGGATCTGCGAAATCTAAGGTGAAGAGGGCCTCATAACCTGATGGTTTGTATTTGTTAATGGTTTGTTGATATAAATGGCTGCTCGGAGGCTCCACTCAATGTCGAGCTCTGCCGAGATCTGTTTCTTGGTTGTTGGAACATGGGAAGTGACCTGATGGGCGCTTTCGTATATATCTCCAGACAAGGTTATGTGAACCTGTGATAGGTGGGTTAAGGTTTATTGGTAGGAACTAGGGAGTGTTTTTTGGTCTAGCCATATTAAAATATAGATTGATTGGTTCAGAGGTCATACGGGAGGAACTGTCTTATAATATATGGCTGGGGAGTGGTGAGGATCTAAATACAACGTTCGTAAGCCAGTGTCAATACTTAACTGATTTGTAGGCACGTGGGTTGTTGGGACTTAGGATCACAACCGCGAGTTTGTGTTGTTGTGGACCTGTTATGGTCATGTGAAGAATCAATCCTTCTCCAAACTATCAGGTAATGTATGCCTTTTCAGCCTCTACAGTTTTAGAACTAGAAGGAAGTATGATTTTCCGGGAGTACCTACAGGTGTCTAGCAATTGATTACGTAGGCTAGTGTCTATGCGAAAAGGAGGTCTCCTGTGGTTAGGCTGTGGAACCAAGGATTGCCCAACCAAATGGTTGCTCTCAGTTTGAATCTGCACATTATTCAGATGTTTTATAAAGGCAATCTATAGTTTGGATGGTTTTGGACCAGAATGTAGAAGCGTGCGTCGTCTTCGATGTTTAATCACTCTAGTTTCTCAATTACTTGCTTGTAAGTTTGTGTTGATTGAGTATTACGAAGAACTGATCTTCAGGTCCTAATCTATATCAGTTAATGTTGTGGGTAATTGGATGAGGCACTATGGTTTCAAATATATACTCTCGAGGCTCTCTAGGCCTGTGATTGTCATACAAAGTGTTTCAACTTTGTAACTAGAATAAAAAAACTGGATTTGAAAGAGGTGATTACACTAGCAAGCATTCTTCTTATTTTTTTAGTTTTCAATGATGTATCTTCAAATGAAATAAAGAATACTACTCTAGATATTTATACAATGGACAATAATCTAGTAATAAAACAAGCCAAAGTAGCCAGGTATGGCTTATTTCCGTGCAATTGGGATTTGATCCTAAATAATATAAGCCAACTAAATATATTAAATTGAAAAGGATTTGATCCTACCTCAGAAAGGAAGTGAGGTAATGAATCACAGTTTTCTAGAAACTATCAATTCCCCCACAGCTTTCCCCGATGATTATCGAGAGCAAAATTTTAACTGGAAATGAAAATAATTCACTACTCGATTGATAGTAGTAAACTAGACTTTGAAGCTCAAACCGTGGCGTTACAGAACAGTGGTAATCCAGAGAAAAGCATGTCCCTCCGTGTGATCTCCCGTTCCTGCGTGTCTCGTGAATCCAGAAAGCGCATGTATATGATAGTATAAAGAAGAGGCATTCGAAACAATGACAACTTTGGATATAGACCAACTACAATGCCTAGGAGAGGATAACGCAGGAAAAGAGCTGACTATGCATTCCTAGCGGGGATTTATTGAGGGAATACAAACAAAGTGACTGAGAATTCAGAAACTATCTTGTGCAAACAACAAAACCTGCAACTTTAACGGATTTAGTATAGAAATTGAAGTATTCTATGTTAAAATGATTATTATTACAGCGCAAGGAAAAAGATAAACAAGAAGATGAATATGAATCCTAAAATGCCAAAATGAAGCAAAAAAAAAAACCCCCCCATGAAAGCTAACAAAATTCTAAGCAGAAATGGAAAACTGGACAGAGAATTGAGAGGATGAGGGGCCATTTTCTTGAAAACAAGCTGGCTATTTATAACCAAGCATTTACCAAAGGGGTAACTCCATTTGAACTCTTTAACTTATAAACAAGGAAAAAAACACTATTCCAGGGGACCAAAAACATTAATGCAAGCCAAAGTGAGTTGAAGATAAAGCATGTAAAAATCAAGATTTATGTTGAGCGAGTCGGAAAGAATGGCAAACGTTGAACAAAAACCACGCCTGTGCAGGGCGGCAGTTATGGGACCGCGCCCAGTTAGGGCGGCGGGGCGGTTCCGGCAATGGACAAAAATGCAAGAAGGAAAGGGGGGAGGGGAAAACAAAGCATGCAAAGGTGATCGGGGCATGCGGGAACATAGCGTTATATATACTTGGCGAGCCTTATTGGATTCCAAACACCTTGCAAGGATACTGTAATCATTGGGGCATGGTGTAACATGTTCCGGCAATAAGTACAAGCACATAGATTTAGGAGATAACCCAAAATGTCTCACAGTTTCCCAAATTGGCATACTTTTCAGAGGGGAGATTATTTAGATTGGAAAGAACGGAATTCTTGTTGTTTGCTAATGTTGAAGTTGCTCAACATTTCTCTATGTATAAGAAGTCGGTTGGTCTATCCCATGATGCTACTGTAAATTAAGTGCAAGCGAATAAGGTAGGCCCTGAGGTGGAGCACCTTCAGACGCTTCTTTGTCATTGGGAGACGCCCTTGAATGTGCTGAGAGAAAACCTTGTCCCCTCAGCCGGATCTTTGCCTGTGGCGGTCATCCCCGAGTGTGGTTGAGCGCTCTTTTAGTGGGTTGCCGTTCCACGCAGTTAGCCGCCGTGGAGAATCTTTCTCTATTTGCCCTAGCTTTCCAATAAGGTTGGGGGCCCCTTGAAGTCTCATCAATTGCTGTTGGGGCTCGCAGCCGCCCCTAAGTCGCGCTCGCACCCATGAGGGTGGAGCATCTCGCTCTCCGCCGTAAAGTTCCAAGAATGGCTTTAGCACTCACTCATCGCCCCCCCCCCAAGTTTGAGGACAAAAAGGAAGAAGAAGGCCAAGGTTGGCTCTGGTTGGGAGGTGCAGACAAGTTGCAAGGACCTTCCTAGATCTGTGGCCGATGATCATGACCCGCCCTCTGCTGGTCATCATAACTTTTTGTAGCGTGTTAATTTAAACTTTGCAATATTTTTGCCATGTTATAATTGATTTCGTAGGCCGTACTAGATAGTCGTTGGCTTTGGGGTGTAATCTCATTCCGCTCGCTTTTTTGTGTTGAATGATATTGTGCCATCTAACGGTTATTTAATATAAGTTTTTTATCTTTTCTAAACAAAACAAAAAACACTAAAGAGAGTTAAAAAATCAAAAATGTAAGAAGAGTTTCTCACTTGAAAAGTCTTTATTGTGACGTTGGTTATAACTTAGATGTATCTTTTAAATATTTGAAAAACACTTACCTAAAATTTTTAAAGCCTTTTTAGATTTTTTTACTAGACCGAAACCTTAACAAGAAGGATTACATGACACCATATTCATAATTTAAACGAGTCATCCAACAATATTGTACATATTATAATTTAATTGAGCCATCCAAAAATAATGTACAATTATAATTAATGAGTTAGCCACTAATGCCTTTTATACCTTGGGGAATAATATGAAAAAAATAATAATAATTGAAAGGGAGAACTAAATCGAGCGTGACACTTACATTGTGTAATTCACGTTTATATGAATCACGTGTTTCTTGTTAATTTTATAAACCATATATAATTTGAATCATGTGATTTAGGATTGGCAGTAGAGAACTAAAGATCTCCATTCTTAATACGTTATGACAAAACTTTATATCTCAAATATAATAATCTATAATAGTGATTTAATTGTACGTCAGCACAGTGGAAATCATAATATAGGTTTTATATAATTAAATATTAATTAGGGCACGCTCCGATATATTATATATAATATATATATAATTTTGCATACGAATGATAGGGACACCTCCCCATACATTTTAAAGATATTTTGTCCTATTCGAGTGAAGTTTATGTGCTTTGTTCGTTGAATTTGGTGGGCCATATTGAGCGACTATATCAGGCCGTCGGTTTTTATATATATATATATATTTATATATATATATATATATATAGAGTGATATTTTGCTAGCTTGTAAATCATGTTTAAAATTCCCTCTTTCTATTATTAAAATAGGGGAGATTCTGATGTCACTTTGCTAGTTGTAATCATATTTGGAATTGCTGATTTAGTTATTAGAACGTCATTTAAATTTCTATCTTAATTATTAATTTAAATAATTTCAAAATATTATTAGATGTTTTCTATATTCAATAATTTGATATTTCACATTATTTTATTTAAAAATCAGATGTATATGAAAGGGAATGAACTTTCATTTTTTCTTTGAAGGGTAAGTGTTGTGTATTGTCATTACGAGGGTAAAACTTAACCCCAACCCGGCAAATTAAAATATGGGGAACCATCAATGAGCATTGATATATATATATAGTGATGCTCCTAAACAACATATCGATGAGAATCTAATATTTTGATGGTTTGTATAACTATTTATTTTATTTTACGAAGTCGTATTTTAAAATAGATTTAAAGTCTTAAACATCACCCCCCCACCCCCCCCCCCCCCCCCCCCCCATCCATTTATTTTTTCTGATGAGATAGATTCTATATTTGGTTGAAATGTGATCCAAAAATAATTATACAGTTTTATTCGAAGTATATGCCTGGAATTATTTCATTTTTATTGAAAAGTGTACTTAATTAATAATCTATATAATACAATGAAAACGTATATAAATAATATAGGTGGAAAAAAATTACTCTCCAAATGTTGAATCACATGAATTAATTAGTTTGAGGAAAATGTCAATGCATCAAACCAGGTGTCACAATTACATATAATAATAAAAGTGTTTTTCTATTAAAAAATGTTGATACATTGAGTAGAGAAAACTAAGAACCGCAACCACACAAATAACAAGGACACTAGGAGACTATCAGAGAATTCTGGTGTGAAGGAAGGAGAAGGGGGCTATCAGCTGCCCTCATAGCATAGCGCTTGCAAGGTCTGCAATGTCAAGTATGGGCTCTTCACCCATTCATTATGGTTGTATTTCTAAGTTTACATTCGGCATTGGCCTGGAAGGAGAAATAACAAGAGCCAACCAAGGAAACTTGTCTGTGGAGAAGCTCACATCGTCGTTACACCACTACCTCGAATATAATCAACGTCTATGGGAATGGGGAAGACGATTTGAACCAAAAACCCTAGACCGATCGCAAGAAAGAGAGACGCTAGGGGAATCAATAGGCCGACCTAATAACACCGGAGTTCTCCTTCGTTGTCTAAAGAGATTAGGTCTGCTCCACCTCCAAGTGACCTTTCCCCTAAATGTGGATTTGAAAGAAACAATTATGAATATAGTACTTTGTTAACCCCAGAATTTTGGCCATTGATAAATTAGTAAAAATGTACTGTCTTTCTAAATATGGAGAAAACGTCATACAAAAGATTTTTTAAAATTTTTTGTATTTTGGTGAATAGTTGGCCGATTCCCAAGAGAATCATGTTACAGTTAAAAAATTTAGAGTAATACCTTGAAAAATGGATGACATCCACTTTCAGCAAGATTAAGCATGTGGGTGAAACCAGAGAAGTGTTTATGGTCTTAATTGATGCAAGGAAGGACAAAGGAAGGTGGGAGTTAGGACTCCCCATATGCTTAAGCCTTCTCCAATGCGTACTGATCGAAGATCATAGTGGATAGAAGGTTTTCCTAGATCTCCATAATATACAGACGGAAAGATAAGGGTGTGATTGATAGATTTTTTGGTGGTATATTGAATGCTAAAAACAAAGCGTCGTTGTAGAAGTTATTGCACGTTGAAAATTTTTGCATTAGTAAAAACATTGGGATTGTGCGCACGGTTGAGATGATCGATGATGCGTTTACACTCGCCACGTATAGACATATCAAGTGATGATGCAAAGTGGTAAGTGACATTTGAGAAAACAAATATTTTGAGCCCTTCAGTCTTTCACCGTTATGGATGAGTGACTCGCTATTTGATAAGCTAGGGGTCCTCAGCCAGGGTCGATATTCTTTTTGATTGAGGGGTGCCTTTGTTTCGTTTCTTCATACACATACTCAAATGCTATAAGCAAAGTGATTGTATTTACCACATTGTGCATGTGGGACTATGATCATGTATGAAAACTATACTATGCATGCATTTGCGAATAAGTTGTATTGTGCAGCTTAACTGTGAGCCCTTAATCAGCACCGACCTTACTATAGTTGATTTCCTACTTGCTCTCAACCCGCTTGACGCCTGTGCCATCTCACCATCCATCCACACCGCTCGGCAGAACCCAATCCTCAAACTGCCCGACGCCGACTACATCTTAGTTCGGCTGAGCCAGCACCGAAGCCCAAACTTATCACCCACGTACTGTAGTTCCATGGGGCTAACCAAAAGTGGCTTCTAAAGCACAAAACCACCAACATTGCCATTTTAAACATGCTAGCCAACCATTAGTTGGTGAATGTGGAATTCAATCCCCAATATGAATCATCGCCTATCGGTGGAGGTTAGAGGGGCTCGACACCCCCTAACTCTTTTTAATAAAAATATATGCTTACCATTGGGCATAGGGGTCGACATTTTATATATATAGAGGAGTTGATTTATTTGAACAAGGTAGCGTAGAGGACTGTGTCTTAAGGCATAAACAAACAGTTCTATAAAACAAAGCTTTTGAGCAAATTAGGGGAAGTGAATGTCGAAGGTGAAGTGAATAGAGAATAGGAAGTGCTAATAAATTACGGATGTGCTCCTTGTGGTGTACAATTTTCCCAAATTTGATTACTTATGGGATTCCCATCTAAAAAAACCAATTGAGACCTAAGAAAACAACCTAGGTTAGTTAGGAAAAATTATGAAAATTTTTTTATTAGAAGTGCACTTACAACCAAGTGCAAGATTCCAGTTGTCACACAGGTTCCGAGAACAAGAAAATTACTAGAACCATACTTTTCTTTGCATTATAAATAAGAAGATGTTTGTTACAAGTCCAAAATTTAGGGTTTAGAATTTTAGTTAGGTTCAGGGGTATATCACAATACCTACTTCTCAAAAGGCGCAGAGTTTCAAAACTTGATTTCTCACACTTAATTACATCCAAATTTACCCATAATCATCCCATTGGATAGGAAATTTCTCACTTTCCGATGATATAAAGAAGTCTCTAAGTCCTTATAAAAACTTCTAGTTAGGGGACCAACGAACATTAGGAGTCAAATTTTCACAAAAGGGACACGGTCGAGCGGGGAAGGAAAAGCAATTCAGGTGGTGGGTCACGGGGGCGGTCTGTTCTCAATTTTCGTGGGTGCAAAGTCTACATTTACGTGCCTCCGCGGGTCCTCTAGGACATGTGTCAAGCTCTAAGACACGGGTGGGGAGCAGGATGAGGAAGAGGGGTGGTGATAAAGGCATTTAAGACATTAGCCAAAGGGAGGAAAAATTCGCCATTAGCGCCTGTGTGGGGGGGGGGGGGACAGTGGGTCTACTAGGGAAACGTGGTGCCTCACACAAAACCAACACGGGGAGAAGAATAGAAAGAGGGATGCGGAGCAGCGAGGTAGTTGGGAAAAATGTCGCCAAGGGGAGGGACAAAGAAAAGTTTGTGTGGGCGTCATGCAGCGTGGAAGGGTCTTTCCAGGTAGGGTAGAGTGTGGGGCAACAGATTTTTAAGGGAAATTTTCCCAAACAAAATTTTGCAAAAATAAAAGGTTCTCCCCTCCTCGATGTCCACCAAGTGCCAGTGGAAACTCTGGTTGGCTTAGGTGTGGAAAATTTAAAATTTTCCCCTTAATATTTCTTCAAACAAGTTTTTTTTCTAAGGATTTTAACGGGAAATTTCTGGCCGTGGGCCGCTAGGGAAAATTTTCCCAAATGTTCCCTCCAAGGAAGGAAAACTTCAGAGGCGTCATAACTTTGCTAGAAAGCTCATTTTGCGGAAAACAAGGGACTTTCTGGAAAGATCTCGATGCTTCTTACATAGGACATATAATTCTATAAAATTGATAAGGTCTGACGGGTCATTTAAGAAAATTGTCTGCAGACTTTTAAAAAGCAACTGGACTTTTGATTATAAATTTGTGTTCAATCTGATCTCATCATTCACAACTGCCAAACAGAATGGAGAATTGTTCTAGGAAGGATTTAGATTTAGAAGGGTTTAGGAAGTTAAATGAAATTTCTCAATTGATTTTCAATTTAATTTTTTCAGCATTATGGAAAAACGCTTGTGGAAGTAGTTTGGGCCCGATTTTGCAATGTTTCAAATAGTCTTAAAGCGTTCTATAATTTGAGTCATGAGTCGTAACATTGCTATTTAACACTTCAATGTTGATAGATATTGAGGGTGTCGAATGGTGCCTTTTTAATTAAAATATTGTAGTTTTGAATTAAAACAAAGATCCATTTCTTTGTTTTCTAGAAAAATATGTTTCTCAATTTTATCATTCAAGTGTTGGAATTAATTTATTATCTGTCCAAGCATAGTTGTTTTACAAAAAACCATTTAAAAGCTAAATTGTACATTCTGGTTTCCAATTTAATATATTCCAAAGAGACCACAGTATAATGTAATTCTTCATACGATTCTTCTTTCAAACAGAGATCTAAATATCTCTCTGGCCATATAATGAAAACAGTTAATTATCCATGGTAAACAAGTGTTTTCCTTCGCAATGTTTAAATAGTGTCCTTAAGCGTTTCTATCAATTTGAGGTCATTGATGTGTAAATGCTAAATTTTAACACTTCATCTGGATTATGAATGAAGGTTCGAACTGTGCATTTTTAATTAAATATTTCCGTGTTTGAATTTTAAACAGAGATCCATTTCTAGAAAATATGTTATCAATTTCATAATTTAAGTGTGGAATTTAATTTATTCTAGTCTAAGCATTAGGGGTTTATACAAAACATTTAAAAGCGAAATTGTAAAATTGATAGTTGCCAATTTTTTAATTATTCCAAAGAGACCAAAGTAATGTAATTCATATAGTATTTTCTCTTTCAACAGAGTAATATCTCTTTTTCCATACAATGAAACACTAATTCAATCTATGGTAACTTTAAGTGTTTCCTTCTTCAAGTAATCATAAAAACAAAATACTAGGTTTATAGTCTTTCCAAAACATATATTGAAAAACAAGGCAAAATAATCTAAATCACATCTCACGGTTTCTTCCTTTTTCCATTTCCAAAAAACAGGGATTTCAACGCACAATTCAATATTCCAATTCACACAAACAATGCATATCAGGAGGTCTTGAAATTCTTTATTGACTTCAAGTTATACAAAAATTAATCTTTTAATGTTTGTACATAAAAAACAGATTTATATTTCTTTCTTTCTAATGTACAGAACAAAATATAAATGTCTTTCAAATTCGAATATGAACTTTCAAAACCACTACATACATATTTTATTCAAAAATACATTAAATTCATACACATCAAAGTGGGAAAGGGTACAAATGAATTTGTTTTCACCAGGGACAGGGAAAAAACTATCTTCTTTGCTCTTAGAACAACAACATGAAGTTTTCTTTTCTCAAGTTGCTCCAACAAAAGTGGGGAAGGCAACTTGCTCCACCCAAACAAAGCATATCTAATGAAAGGAGCCTCAATCTTCATCATTGGCCCCGAGCCCCAACAACAAGGCAATAAGAAATGGATTATCACCCATGGAAACAACAGCTTCCACAACACACAACATTCTTTCAACATGCATATGCAAAATTATCAAAAAATGAGTTCAAAACACAAGACAAACAGTTTAACACTTCATTTAAAACCATTCAAATAGAACTCAGTGATGTCCTGCAAGCCACAGGAGCAAGGACTAGGGGAGCTTACTTATGCCTCCCCATGGGATGGGCATCCACTAGAACAAACTACCAATAAATTCAACAAACATATCTTATGACCCCACATCCTCCGAGGCCCCCACATAGATTTTCCTTATGCCCCCCACAAAGTAAGAGAAAGGCAAGCTATTTCTTTTCCAGGTGGATCAAACCCAAACTCCATCTAAGAATTCTAATGCCACTAACATTACTATTCCTCCACAACCATGAATTCCCCATATCCTCTTACACCATCCCTATGGCAGTTACCCAACCCCAAACAACAACAAATGCACAAAAACCCATTCACACTAATAAAAAAAGAAATAACAGTATAAGAGAAGAACTCAGTCCTACCTCCCATGGTGGATTTTTATCAAAAAAAAAAGCAATCTTCAAATGCCAAAACACAGTCCCAAAAAAAAAGAAGCCAAGTATGATGAAATTATCTCCAATCTCCCAAAATCCACAAGAGCTCCAAACAACAAAAAAATGCACCCCCAAAGAAGTTTGTAAAATGAATTCAAAAACCAAAAAAAGCAAAGAGCTTGAATTTATAGAAGAGGGAAGAGAAGAGGATGATGCGGATCAGAGGTGCAAAATCATCATCTTAACTCCTGACCAAAAGAAAATTTCATTCTCAAGGCACATAAGAGGTGGGTGAAAAAATATGACAAGTTACTTGCACACTCCAAAGGGCCACCCCCAAAAGGATACAAATTAAAAAAAGTTAAGAGAGTGGCCAATCAAACTGCAACATGATTAATAAAATGCATATTAAAGTAAAATCCGCTTCCAACCTTCGGTATGGGTTGGTAAAAGTAAATTTCTAGGTATGGGACACGTTTTACTTGTCCCACGAGCCTAAAGGATAAATTTGATCCAAGGATCGGTGGGGTGTTTCATACTCCAATCTGACTTACACAACTCTTACACAAACTTACACATCCCTTTTAAATATTAAATACAAAGCCAACAACTTATATAATTACTTCCCATATCCAAATTGATTTATTTAATTTAACCATAGGTTTCTCACATTAATCTACCACAATTTAATTGAATAAAAGAAAAGGAACACTAATTAATAAAATACATACAAACATACTTAAAATTTATAACCATATTAATAATTACACAAAACCATGGTCACATTTAAAGGTGATCCCCCCATGGGAATCCAGCAACAACAAACACAAAACAATACCACAAGTTGCCATGGTGAACCTGTCAAAATTCACATAGAATTCTCATTGGGGTGGTCTCAAAATTCAATCCGCCCGATGTTTGTGGTGATATTTAACCTGTTAAAACAAAAACCTCCTTTGGCCTCGGTGGCCATATCAAAACATCTGAAATGAATATAACATATAATCACTAAAAAAATCATCTAATATGGGATCACAAAAATCAAAGGGGAATTAACATTATCACATACAATTTATATCAACAACGCAGATCACCATCATAAATATCCCATTTTCTGATCTACTCACAGATTCCAAATCACATGTTTGAACAACATTACAAAACCATCCATGTCAAATGTATATCACATCACATATGAGTGTCTCTAATAATCATCGTGCATAAACCAATCAAGATCACAACAATCCAATATCAAATCACTAACATCCTACTAAAATCAAAATCATTGATAATGTCCATAATTGTTAATAATAATATCAAGATAAGTATAAAAAGGGTGTCAAAAGGGAAGTGGGCTACAACTTATACCGTCGTTTTGTTGAAGGTTCTGTGTCATTTTTATAAGAATAGATGGAATATCCCCTTTGTGAAGATGGGAACAAACAAAAAGTAGAGAAAGTACTAAATTTTTTAGATCCCTGGGTTATCATGGTGCTATGGCCGGTTTGAGATTCATTATGTTGTTTTGTAAGTTTTTGAAGTACTTGACAAAAACTAATTTAAGGGATACGTTCATATGAGATCGGGACGTAGGAATTTAAGGAACCCGTAAACAATCTGTGTTATGTTTATTTCCATTTTTACATAACTTCAGACTTAGTTGCAAATATTTAAAATCAAATTTTTGATTGAAATGAATTTAATTAGTACACGACAATTTAGGAAAATTGGTTAAATCAAGAATAAATGGAAATCTGATCGATTTGATATACAAATGGATGAGTGAAGTTTTCGAAATCAAATCAGTCTTCAAAATCAGTTTGTAAAGCACATCGAATCAGATTGGGATCAAATGTTAATCAAGTTCAGTTGATAAAGGTTAGAAACTAAATAAGTTTGATTGCTCTTTTGTAATTAAAAGAGTAGGGGGGGTGGTTCTACTTATTTACGGAGCAAGACACCTTGATCGCTTGCACAAGAGAAAAACAAGATTATTTTAGCATCAATACGGATTTCCAAAACTTGGCAAAAGGCCTACTAAATAAAAAATTGAGGACATAATTTCCAACAGTGATAGAGGGGGGTATTGATAATTGTTGAGGGAAAAGAAGTTGGATAACAATCCAGTGTGTTTGTACCAATAAAAGGGAGTGAACACTAGGCCAATGACACTCTCAGGCCAAGGGCGCATCTAGAAGGGACACCAATCTTTGGAGATAATCCTCAAAGCTGTAGGGATGACTTCAAAAAGTTGGTGTCTATGAGCTCAAAGGTCCATTGCTAAGTCTGGTAACAATTTATCCAAAGAACCCATGTGGAACCTTGATTTCAATCTTAATTTCAATTAAAAACTCTCTCAAGAACTTCTCTAGTTATCATAGGAAAACTTATAACAATCCCAATAAGTATGGAGTAGTATACATGAGTACTAGCACCACTTTAGATAAAACTTAGAACTTACCTGCTAAGGCAAAGAGATTGCGGAATCCATACGATTTTTTTTTCTACTTTAGAACGACACAGACTAAATCTCAGAAAGACGAATCACATTAGAATAAAAAGGGATGCCAGAAATTGATTTTCACATATTATTGAATCATTTAATGAATCCGCCACCGAAGATGTTTTGTGGAGAGGATGTCTATAACCTGTAGCCTTTTCAATTGAGTGGAGGAAAAGTTGAAACAAGGCACAAAATGGTCAAGGCATTCCATGAATTCTGTGAAAAATCACTTCACAAAGGTGGAGAAAATATTGTCACCACACTATTGTGATGAGTTGGTGGTCGGAAGGGAGAAGGACAAAAATAGCTTTTCACCAAACCCCTAGATGTGAAAGGAATTAAGGGGTATTGAATCTTCCACAACACACACATAAGAGAGGTAGCAAGAATACTTTCTAATTATTTAAAAAATCCCAAATATGTGGATTGATACACATTGATGGTATCTAAAAGCCAAAGTTTGGATTGACTATCTGATATATGACAAACCTAGGACCAAACCCAAGGGCTTGAAGCATGACAAAAATGAACCATTGATCTTGTCATTAATCCTTTAAAATTAATCTTCATTTTAAACAAGGATTTTAGTAGAGACTCTACCCATTTCATATTTCTCAAACATCAATAACATTTTCAAAAAAATTATAATTATGCTAAAGGGAAACTTATTTTAGCACTCTTAAGAATGAGAGGGATGAAGATATTTATTAAGAGAAAAATTGAAAATTATGTCGTGATTACATTCAAACGAGTGTAGGGCCCCCAATATGTAATAAGCTTCAGGATCTCCAGGCCTTTGTAATGAACTTGATACTATCGTGATAATGAGAGCTCCCACTGTGTTGGTTTGACTAAATTTATCGTAGACTTTGTGAATTCAAACCAAGTGTATCCAAAGATAGTCGAAACTACAAGAAAAACAAACATATCAATTTAGCGGCTTTCTCGCGTGGGAGAGGCCCATTGCCCTGTGCGGTGCTTCTTTGATATAATTAACTAAGAGGTGGTCTATGACAAGGTAATCATTGGGCTTCACAAAGTTTATGGCGCGGTTAACTTAGTAGGACTTGTAAGCGATTGTTTATGCGCAGGCGACGAATCTTGCACATAAACCCAGTGGTTTTGATGGTCGCCTTGCAGAAGGCCATAAATTTTGATTGGGAACTCCGAAACAATGTTTATATGGCCTGAGATATATAAAAAATAACCCCCCGACTTTCACCACAAAGAGAGGGCACACTTCCCTTGCATACAGCATATTTTTGACAAATTCCAACTTATGCCCAAAAAACAGCAAACATCCTAGGCCCAAAAAATAGGTTTGAAGTTTTTTTTCAATTTGTTTGCTAATCCAAATACCATATATGTGTGACCAGAATCAAAATAAGTTAAAACTCGAGAAGAATAATTAGGCCAATAGATAATGGAGCAGTTTGTAGATTAGAAAAGTTATTTTTAAAGTTACAAAAAAAAAGTGATCACTAAAAATATAAGGTCATTTCAAGTTTAGATTTAAAATCAAGTTATTAGAAGGACTAGTCTAACACAAATCAAAGGACGGGTTATGTAATTCAAGTGGAAGAAAACAAGGATAATACGCGTTTATTTGGGATTTCATTTTTCCTATTATTACGTCAAAGGTATCCTTACAAAGAGAGACTTTGTTAGAAAGATTCACCTTTCAGAACGATATACATTTCTGAGCCTTTCTTTTCAGTTTATTCACAGATAATTTTTCTGCGTTTGAAAATTGTTGAATTTGTATGGCCCTTGCATTATTGACACGAAGGAAATATGTGAATACTTCCCACTGTCCACCTTCACAAGTTTTTAAAATTAATATACATCTAAGTTATCATCAAACTATTTGTAGTATATTTACATTTGTTTAATTTGATCCCGCTAAGTTCTATGAACACTCATGGCAAAATCATTTAAGAGAGGCCACCCACCACCATGCATCAAAGATTTTTTTGGATTTTTTGAAAGTGCTGATAATGTAAAGGAATTCATGTGTCGAGGAGAGGTTTGGATAAATAAGAAACGAATTAGATGGTCAGCCAAAAACCTGCCTTACATGCCAACCATCTGTCTTTGGTCTTCGGCTTGTTGATCCATCACAAACCCCCCCCCCATAGAAAACCACCCCCAAAACAATGATACGTTTCTTATTAAATACCCCCCACTTCACCAGAATCTCTACAAAAAACCCTCCCCTCACCCGGCAAATAACAATTTCATCGCCCCGTAACCAACGATATGGTTTTTAACCAAATGGTGTCGTACACCTCTATGATTACTATATCATTAATTATATTAAACAAAAGATGTGCCTCTCACAAAGCACTGAGGACCCTATTCAGCACATTCACCCACTAGGTTCTAATCTCATACGTTCAAACTTTTTATTAACCTATGCATAGCTTTTGAATCGGCGGCTTGAACCACGGTTAGGACACCCCCAAAGTCTCAGTCCGCGGCACTCACTGCGTGTCCTCCATGCGCTGTTATTTGCCGTGACATTGGTACATAGCATTGCAAACTATGAAATCCATGTTAGAGTGCATGTGAATCCTATTTGCACAACCCCCCAATGGCCCCCAAATAAGAACCCCATATTTTTCACGCGGACCTGCAATGATGACACGACTTTAGGCACAAAAGGATGTTCGTTTAAAAGGGCCTCGCACACTTTCCGAGCAAATCAACTCACCCACCCTAACATTTGTAAAGCTCAACTCAAAGAACCACTTCTTTCAAATCATACTAGCCTAATCTGTACACAATGGGACGATCTTGCGACGCGCCTCATGGCCGGATATCCATCAAAGCCCTCACTCAATGGAAGAATCAAGAATTTTTTGTGACTGCAAAATGTGGAAGCATACACAAAGCATGTCAACTATTAAACAAATCCCTCCAAGAGAGTTGTGATCTCGTTCCCGCTGACACCGGTCTTGAATGCAATGGTAGGCCTAACAACCCCAGCTATTTTGCGGACACCCGCCCTTATCAGCTACTGCCGAAGTACTGGCATTTTTGGATAACATACCAGACCATTTAAACATCTTTTTTAGTTTTTAGCATGCAGACATCTAAGTTTGGTGGACTTAAGGTTGTCACTACTTTAATGGTGCGAGTGCCATTATAGCAACATAAATTATACTTTGCTGCATACCTTTTGTTACATTGTTGGGCATCTGATATTACGAGACACTATATCTGAATCGACCATAACTTCTTGGTCTCAAATAGCCTTGAATTTTGAACTACGCCCATCCCCCATCAACATGCCAAATACTTTGTGGTGGTGGGTGGACCCCCCCATGTTTGCTTAATTTTGTAAGCACATAGGATGTAAGGGGTAACAGTCAGAGCAGACTACCAAACAACCTATTTTTAAAACTAGATCCATAAAATGCTTACAACTTAAGGGTTTGCATCAAACCATCTATGTAAACTCCCCCCAGTGTGTAGGGGGCCCGGTGACGTCATATAGTAAGGATTATCGCTTGAAACATATACAGACCACTCACAATATACCCTTGAGGTAGTTGGATTCAAGCCATAAATGATTATGATTTTTGTTTAGGACCAAGTCAGCACTCCTAGGACTAGGAGTCTATGTAAAGTTTGGTGATCACGCTACTCGCGCGATCCGACCCCCCCAAGGCAATATATATTTTTGATTGCAACTGCATGAGTAATTGGAAAGGAGGAATTCAAATATTCCCTTTCACACATGTATAGAAGTTGAACCACCCATTATCCTTTGCCACATTTACCCACGCGCATATAACCAGGACATGTGAAAACCACTGTAATGCAGAAAAAGATCAAGCCGGAGACACACACGATTTAGTTTCCCCCACCCCTAAAAAAGCTAAAACATTGGGATAGCCTCAGACACATGTGGTGAACTCCATCCCCCCTCCATCACAGCGCGAGTTGCACGCATGCACGCACGCACCAGCCAACGCCGCACGCCACACATGCACGCACACGCCGGCACGCACATTTGTATTTGGTATTATTCTTACATTCCATATATAAACTGATGAGTGTCCCTCCTTAACCCATAAGATTTGTTAATAATATCAGGAGGTTCATTTGACAGAAATAACTTAGGAAACAACCGTGATGTATAGGATGATAAGGATGGGGAATGGGTAAGTTTTTATTCAACGTCATTTTCGTATTATACAGATTACATCGGATCCATTTTCATGTAGAGATATTTTTTTAGCATGATTCCATCCTCCCCCCCACCACCTGAATGTTTCTTGCCTTGCAAAAATGTTTTGTAAGAGTGTGGTATAAAATATGAAATCAGGTAGAAGTGCATGTGAAAAAAACTATTTGGAAAAAATCGGTTACATAAGAAATATTTTTCTGGAATGCAAGAGTGCAGATTAGGCACAAAATGTGTTTGTTTAAAGGACCTTAGACACTTTTGAGCAAATACAATTAAAAATGTGTAAAGCCATACTCAATAAACCTTTTCAATATCAGACTAGCCTTCTGTAAAATGGGAGTTGGAGCAGATCCTGGATATCCATCAAAGTATAATGGAAGAATTTTTTGTGTGATGCAAAATGTGGAAAGCATACACAAAGCATGTCAACTATAACAAACAGCCTCCAAAGGAGATGTGATCTCGTGAAATGTCATGAATGCATGGTATGCATAAAATAAGTTTTGGTGATGTTATCAAGCTTCTTTGAAGTACGTAGTAAGTAATGGCATTTTTGGAACATACCCAGACCATTTAAAACTATATTTTTAGTATTTATTAGCATGCAGACATATAAGTTTGGTGGATAAGGGTTGGTAAAAATTCAATGGTGCGAGAGTGCTATTTATAGCAACATTAAACTATAATTGATCATTGTTCTACATGATTGGCCCATTCTTGGGATATACTCAGATCACTATATTGAATGCTTTACACTTCGTGTTCATGTGACAACTATTGTACTGGAAATTTTGAACTGTTATCAGCAATCATGCACAAAGAAATATGTGGTGGTGGGTGGAACATGGTTTCTTCATTTCGTCATTTTTGTAAAGGCACATAGGAATTAAAGGGGTTACATGTGTTACAAAACAACTCCTATTGGTTAAAACGAGATCCAGAAAATGCTACAACGTAAGGTGTTTCTAGCAACCATGATGTAAAAGTTGGGAGGGGGTGACGTGCTAATAGTAAGGAGATCGATGAACACATAGAAGAATTACAAATATACGCTTATGATAGGTGGGAGTACAATGCCATAAATGGATGCAGGATTTTGTGTTTAGTATCCAAGTCGCACTCATAGCTACAGAGGATATCTTATGTAAGTTGGTGAATTGTCTTGGGAGATGAAGGCAATAATCTATTTTTTGATTGAAAACATGCACTGAGTAATGTGGACAAGGAGGAATTCAATTATTCCTCTTCCACCATGTAAGAAGTTGGAAATTATATTTTGATTTTTAACCATGCATATAACAAGGTACATTGTGTAATACTTGTAATGAAAAAGGATCAAGGTTTTAGTTTTAGTTTCTTAAAAAATCTAAACATTTGGATATCTAGACCAATGTTGGTGAACTCATAACATCACAACGCGCGCGTGCACGCATTGCACGCACGCACACACGCACGCACGCACAAATGCACGCACGCAACGCACGCAAGTTGTAGTGTGTATCATTTCCTATATAAACTGATGAGATGTTTTTTTTATAGATTTGTTTCATAATATCATGAGGGTTTCATGACATTGAACTACTTTTAGGAAACTTGTGCATGTCTAGGATGATAAGATGGGGAATGGGGAAGTTTATTTCAACTCATTTTCGTATACAGATACATCTGAATCCATTTTAGAGATATTTTTGTTAGCATGATTCCATCACACACCTGAATGTTTCTTGCTTGAAAAAATGTTTTGTAGAGTGGTATAAAAATATTAGAGAGCTTATTAGTCATGGTCAAATCTATACCTCCAACATAGACAGATGCCCCTACAAAGAGTCAACAAAATAACAATTGTTAACTAATTTTATTATATATATATGGAATTATACCTAATTATATACACCATACTCCATACATCATGTATTTATAAAAAATAATTTGATACATTGAATGCTATAAAAATAAAGTTTGTGGTTGGGGAAAGAAGAGTAGTAGGCTACCCTTTTTTTTCTTAGTTTGGTGATTTTAGAATATCAATAATATGTTGTTGATGTTGAGCATCACGGTTCTTTACAATATGATATCAATCAAAGTGTCTTCAGCATATCCCTATATAATCTACTAAAATTATATCTATGATTGAGAGTTATGAAGACACATTTCTGAATGATACCTTGTCCAAACTCCATTTCTGAAAAAGATGTTTTTTTATAGCTGGCCCTTCTCATCCAACCCAATATTAAACTAATAGAGGATCCTTTTATAAATTATACATACATGCACAAGTGTTGTTTGTAAAACCAGAACCATTTGGTAAGTTTCCAACCCATATTTTGTTTAATTCTTCCATCTTCCTCCTAAAATATATTGATTAAGTGTTAATTGCATGGTTTATCAATACCAATAAGTTGGTGAAAAGTATCCTTTGCTACCTTGGTTGCGATATCTCCTTTAGATACCGTTGTCATGCAAAATTGCTAGCATGAAAATTGAAAATTTTAAAAGCATGAAAACTAAGCTCCTGATTAAAATTAGGCTTATCAGTCACTGTGCATCCTTCATATGGCCATCCTGCCCTCAGTTCAACATTAAAAACAGCTCAAAGGAAATTATAAAAAGGTTTTATTTATTTTTCAATGTGTAGGGATGATTACCCAAGATGGTTTATGAACTTAGTGACTTCGCTGAGAGACAACTTCCTCTGGAGGCCTAAAAAGGCCATTTTGGCCATTCTAAAGTCAGTGAACACCCTTCGAGAACATTTCGGTAGAAAATATAAATAATATGAGGTAATGTAGGAGATTATTTAAGATTTTAGAAGTAATTTAGGAAGAAAATCCCATTCAGGAACACTTATGTAAGACTTAGGTTTTCAGGGTGTAGGGAATGAAGCTCCTCGGTGAAACCTGATTTCTCTAGGTGATTTCAGGAGTTATCAAATGAGTTAAGAAAGAAAAAAATAGGAATTAGAAATCTATTAAAATTCTCTACAAGGTGGAAACATCATATTTTCTCCAAGGCTCAAAAACTTCCTAAGGTATCTCAAAACTCTACAAAGCTGACCCTCTTAGTTCAAGATGAAATTAGCCCTAAATTTCAAGTTGTAGGAAGAATTGGATTTTGGGAATGGTTCCATTAATATTAAAATGTTATTTTTAGTTAAAATCATATAATATTTGACCCCAAATCATTTTCCTAAGCTCTTGTGGCGAAAAAAGCATATTGTCCAAATTTGGTTATCTGGGGCAGAATCTACTTTCCTAGAATGAAAAAGTCACATTTTAGACATCCATGTATCCCATTTTCCCCCAAAGGGGACAAGGGGGACATAAAATCGCAACCTAAATCTCCTCCACAAGTCTCACTTCGGACACCTAGGTGTCCCCTCTATCCCCTCTGTCCCCATGGTGCAAGGGGGACAAGGGGACACCAAAGTGCTACCTCCCTCATTCACCCAGGTAACACTTTAGTGTCCCTAGTGTCCCTAGTGTCCCCTCTACCCTCTATATCCTCCAAGGGATAAGGAGGAAAAAAATGTGACCCCAAAAATGCATATAGCTCCTAGACCCTCATGTGACCACATTTTGCTCCACCGGTGCCATTTCCCAACCCCCACATCTTATCCACCACACAACACAAGCTGCCACTTGTCACCATCCTGGTGCAAGTCACAATTTGATGTCCTTAGTTTTCCTCTCTCTCT
Source organism: Taxus chinensis (assembly GCA_019776745.2). Taxonomy (NCBI): domain Eukaryota; kingdom Viridiplantae; phylum Streptophyta; class Pinopsida; order Cupressales; family Taxaceae; genus Taxus; species Taxus chinensis. Next base: position 195,910,871 of record CM034154.1, read on the forward strand.
CCCCCTTTCATCACCATATGCAACCTCAAATTCTCTCCACTCAAACCCCATTTAAGTTGTGCAATTAGCAGGTGAGTTTAAAAACATAAAAAAACTTCATTAACTCTCCATTTACTCAACTCTTAACAATTTTTCATGAAATTTGCTGTTACAAAACCCTCCAAAACTCCATTTTGTCCATACATTATTCCAATATTTTTCTAGACATCCATAGCCATAAAAACAGAGATTCGATCATAACTTCTCATTTGGACACTTGATTACCATGAAAGTTTTTCAAAAGTTTCCTCTCCCAAATGAATTTGGGAAGATTGTCATAGAAAATTTATTGATGTCCTATATTTTTTACAGAAGAAAAATAAAACTTCAAAAACCTAGACTTTCTTTTTCAGTTAGATGGAGATCTCATAGACGGAAAGCTTTGAAATTTGGAGCAGAAGGTCATGGTGCAAAACCTATAATTTCAAGACCATTTTCATTGCAACCTATCACCTATAAGTGAAATTTATAAAAATTGAAATTATTCAGAGCAAAATATGTCTAAAAATAGTAACTTTATAAAAATAGTATGTTTCCAGTATTCGTAACACTCTGAATGAAAAAGAAACATCAGAAGGCAAAAATAGTGGAAACTTGCTAAATAACAGTCTTAGATAGGACTTGCTAAAAATAATAAGTCTTGGAATTGAGCCCATAAAGATGTTTTAACTCCCACTCTACCTATCACATTTATTTTTTCTCCCATCGCAAACCTAGGAAGGTGGATCATGCTCTAAAAAGGAAAGAAAATCCCTCCACAGGCTCTTAGAGCATCAATTCCAAAGTGATCCTGCATGGCAAAATTTGATACAAGAAACCAGATGATTGTTGGGGTTAGCACACTGGGTGTACAGATAATATATCAAATCTAAGCATACATGCAAATAAAAGTGTATATTCTACTATAAGAACTATACAAAACAAGAGATATAAATCAACACCGGATTTAACGTGGTTCACCCAGTGTGGGCTACGTCCACCAAGAAACAAGCCAATCTATTATCTAAAGCTTTGACAAGATATAAAATTGAAGATTTAAAATCTTCTACAACTCTCAGATTTACAGTACTTTATTTCCCTTAAGCTTTTTTTTCTTCTCCAAGAATTCTCTCTCTCAACAACTTATTCTCACAAGTAATCATCAAATCTTGCAAGTTATTGTTAAATCTTACTTCTAAATCCTAGATTTCATGCTTATATAGTTTTTTATAAACTTAGGGCACTTAGCCATGCAATTATAATCAATAGATTCTGATTTAATGCTAAAAAAATATATCTAATTTCCCAAGAGGTAAATTAAAACACTCCCGCAAAGGTAACTGATTTCGGTTCACCCTAATCGATACCAGTTCCTCATTACCTGATTGATGTCAATCATGGGTGACTAATGTTGGTTTCCTCCATAATTGGATTGATCAGTCTACTGTGTTTTCCAAAAAGTTTCACATTACATGCTAAACTGAAGTAATGGAGCTCCATAAACTGAACAATCTCCCACTTGGAGATTAATTTAATGCACCATACAATGTATATCATCATTATTGGATCCTTCCTTGGCTTTGTTTCTTCCTCTTTAAGTCTCAAACTCGAATACCAACAAAAGTGGATTGTATCTCCAACTTATCTTTTTTGTTAATAGATTTTGTTAGCATATCCACACGGGATTCTCACTTGAATGAATCTTTTCCTATATTCAATTGTCCATCCTCCAATACCTTTCTGTATGAAGTGATACCTCAACTAAATGTGTTTCATTCTCAAATGAAATGTTGGAGTTATTTGCAAAATAAATTGCAATCTGACTATCACTGAACAATTTACAGTCTTCTTTCTCTTTTCCCAATTCTTCCATAAACTTACTCATCCAAATCATCTCCTTACTAACCTTTATAGGTGTAACATACTTTGCCTTTATAGTAGAAAAAACCACAAACCTTCTGTAATTTTGAAATCCAACTAACTGTCATCCCACCTTACTATGAAAATATATCTAATAGTACTCCTTCTACTATCCAGGTCTTCATTCATATCTTGAATCCACATAGGCCACATAATGAAATATCTGAAACCTCCATAGCATAACCACATGCTAGATGTCCCTTTCAAATACCTGAGTATCCATTGGACTGCCTTTCAATGCTCTTTACCTAGATTGGCCATATATCTACTCACAAACTCCCACTGCCTGTGTAATGTCTAGTCTGGTACAAACCATAGCATACATGAGACTCCCAACTACTGAATCATATGGCACTTGTGTCATGTATTTGACCTCCTCATGTGATGATAGACACTGATCTTTTCTCAATTTGAAGTGTCCAGCCATAGGTGTACTAACAGGTTTTGCATTCTGCATCTTGAACCTTTCTAACACCCTTGTAGATATAATCCCCTTCATACAAATATAATTTCTTATTTTTCCCGTCTCTGTGTATTTGCATGCCAATGGATTCTTTTTGCAGCCTCCTAAATCCTTCATAGAAAATGTGTGAGCTAGTCTTTCCCTTAAGCTCACCAATGTCCTGCATACTAGATCCTGTAATAAGCATATCATCCACATACAGTAACAAAATAATATAGCTCCCATTTTCAAGCTTCTTGAAATAAACACAATGGTCAAATTCACATCTCAAGTAACCATGCTCATGCATAAAACTATCAAATATCATGTACCATTTCCTTGGAGCTTTCTTGATCGCCCATATAGGCTCTTTTTCAACCTGCACACTAATTTCTCCTTACCCTTGACTTCATACCCAAGCGGGTAACTGCTACATATAAATCTCTTCATCAAAATCACCATGAAGGAAATCCGTCTTCACATACTAGTTTCTCTAAATGCAAATATTCTACTGCAACTAAACTCAATACAATACGAATAGAAGTCATCTTAACAACAGAGAGAAAAATATTTCACCAAAGTCAATACATGTTTTTCTGTGCAAATCCTTTTACTACAAAGCCTTGCCTTGTACCTTTTCTGTCCACCCTCTTCTTCCTTAATCCTGTAAACCCACTTGTTTTGCAAAATGTCCTCTTACCTGTCTGGTAACTTAACCAAATCCCAAGTCTGGTTTTGTTCCAAGGAGTCCATCTCCTCATCCATGTCATGCTCCCACTGGATGTGGGTCCTTATCTTGCATTGATTCTTCAAAACTACTCTGGTTCACCATTATCAGTCAATAATAAATAAAATAGAAGGTGTAAATCTTTATGGAGGTTTACTTACCCTTTGTGACCTTCTCACATACAGTTTGGGGTACTGGAGGCTCATTCTAGGACTCCTGGACATTTGTATCCAAATATGATGACAGTGACCTGATGCTGGTCACCTGTAACCGACAGTCAGTTCTGGTAACCGATGCCGGTTTAGCTCTTCTATATACTGATACCAGTTCTGCTGAACTGATGTCGGTCAGGGGGTCAACCGACACCGGTTTCTGTGTAACCCTGTCGGTATTACTTTGAAATCTGAGAGTTCATTTTCATTCACAAACTTCTCAACCGGTTCATCCTTGGGTACCAAAATTTGATCCTTGTACATTATTTTTTAATTCCATTCAATTTCATGACTTCTAATAATTTTAGAATTTTCTAAATCCCAAAAATGGAATCCAAAATCACCAGATCCATAACCAATGAAAGTGCATCTCTTGGATTTTGCATCCAACTTTTTCCTATTTTCCTTATCAATATGCACAAAATATTTTGAACCAAAAAAATTAAGAAAAGAAAGATCTACCTCTTTTCCGATCCAAGCTTCCTTTGGTATTCCTCCATCTAGTGAGCTTGAAGGCCTGCAATTAATCAAATAAACCACTTTATTAACTTCTTCTGCCCAAAACTGCAAGGGAAATCTAGAATGTATCCTCATACTTCTAGCACATTCCATGATTGTCATGTTCATTCTTTCTGCAACACCATTCTCCTGTGGTGTTCTTGTAACCATTCTTTCTCTACGTATCCCATTCATTGAACAATAATCATTGAAAGCCTTGCTACAATATTCACCACCATTTTAAGATCTAAGGCACTTTAACTTTGAATTTGATTCATTCTCAACAAGGGCTTTCCATCTTTTAAAAGTATCAAAAACATAATATATATGTTTAATACAATAAACCCATACCTTTCTTATAGCATCATCAATGAAAGTAACAGAATACTAGTATCCTCCATGAGAAGTTACTTGGGCTGGTCCCCACACATTTGAGTGTACAAGATCCAATTTCTACTCCTTAGTTGACCCAACTTTGAGAAATCTCACTCTCTTTTTCTTTCCAAAGACACAATGCTCACAGAAATCAAGATATAAATCTTTCAAATCTGATAACTTACCCTTAGCCTTTAAGATCTACATTCCTTTTTGACTCATATGGCCCAACCGATTATGCCACATGCATGCATCTGAATTTGAAGTAGATAATACAGAAAAGGAATCAAGTAACACAAGTAGATAAATCTAATGTTCCTACCTTCTTACCTCTTGCCATAACAAAAGTACCCTTGGTGACTTTCTAAGAGTCTCATGTAAATGTAACAATGCAACCAACTTCACCTAGTTTCTATGCAGAAATAAGATTCCTCATGAGGCTTGGCACATGCCTCACATCTTTCAATACCCATGTATTTCCATTCTACAATTTTAGATGAACTTCCCCTTTATCAGTAATACTGCAAGGTTCATCATCACCCAAATAAACATGCCCAAAATTATTTTGGACATAATTTCTGAAATAACCCTTATTAGGGGTTACATGGACCTAAATCTAAAACTCATGATTCAATTATATTATCTAAAGAAAGAATAAACACATCTTGCATTACCTCTATTGCAGTAAGATTTTCTTCTTTACCTTTTTCCAGTTGTTGGTTCTCTTTATCCTTTGACCAACAATCTTTCTTTGCATGTCCTTTCTTTCCACATTCAACAAGTGATTCCCTTACCTCTAGATTTAGATCTAATATCGCTTGAATTTTATTTCCCATTACTCTTACTCTTGGATCTCTCCTTCTACCTACCCCTGCTTTCTACATTCAAAGCATTCCCAGATGATGATTCATTTGTACTCTTCCTGCGAATTTCTTCATTCAAGATTATACTAACCACGTCATCAAAATTCAAAATATTATTAGCAGATGTTGTATTACTAACTACCATTACCAATTTATCCCAACTATCAGGCAAAGAACATAAGAATAAAAGTGCTTTCAATTCATCATCAAATGATATATCAACCAATTTTAACGTATTTTTAATATATCTGAAATCATTCAAATGACTAGATGCAGATCCACCTTCATGCATCTTAGAACTAAATAGTTTCTTCATCAAATAAACTTTATTTGAAGTACTAGGTTTTTCATATAAATTAGCAAGAGATTTCATTAACTCTACCATAGAAGTCACTTCTGTAATATTGGAAGCCATAGATGCTACCAGTATCAATCTTATAGATCCCAAAGCCTTTCTGTCAAGAATATTCCATTCTTCATCAGTCATCTTCGTAGGTCTAGAATTCTCATCCAACGGTAAATACAAATCACTTTGATACAAATAATCCTCATTTTGCATCTTCCATAATTGATAATTTCGGTCGTCAAACTTCTCTACCTTTTATTTGTTTCCTTCTACCATTGCTGTAGCTCCCACTCAATCAGAAAATCCTCTGTGAGTAAATATGTCAACACAAAAAACCCTCAGCCGATGGGGTGGGAGTGGTTCGGTCAAGTCACATGGTTGTGTGCTTGCCCACCCATGTTCAAATCCCCCCAGGAACGATCCTCCTTAGTGGTAGTTTCACTGCTAGAGGCAGCTTCTCTACTCATGCTGATATTGGTGGTTACTCCTCACTGCTGACGCTGGTGGATCTTCCTCTCGCTGCTGATGCTGGTGGTTGCTCCTCTCACTGTTGATGCTAGTGGCTCCTCTTGCTTCTCTCACTGATGACATTGGTGACTGCTCCGCTCACTATGGATGCTCCTCTCGCTGCTGTCGTGGCTTCTCCTCTCGTTGCTGACACTGGTGGTTGCTCCACTTGCTGCTTATACTGGTGGATGATCCTCTCATTGTTGAAATTGGTGGTTGTTCCTCTCACTTCCATCACTAATATTTGTCCCACTCATTGTGTTCATTGTTATTAGTCACTGCATCTTCACTATGGTTTCATAGTTTCTCCAATTAGGTTCCTAATAGTGGTCCCCTTCATTGTAACCAGGTTGTGGATCCTCTCAAAAAATCCCTCAATTGTACAAGGATGTGGGTCCTTACAACACCCTCAATTTACCCTCAATTCTAAAAAAACACACAAAACCCTTAAACAAATCTCTGATACCAGTTGTTGGGGTTAGCACACCGACTGTACATACATGCAATAAAACTAGATATTCTACCAGAATAAATATACAAAACAAGAGATATAAATCAACACCAGATTTAACGTGGTTCACCCAGTGTGGGCTACATCCACTAAGAAACAAGCCAATCTAATATGCAAATCTTTGACAAGATATACAATTAAAGATTTACAATCTTCCACACCTCTCAGATGTACAGTACTTTCTTTCACTCAAATAACCCAGGTGGGTTGACACATCACTCAACCTAGACTGAGCACTCACCTAAAGCACACAAAGGTACCATGCCCCTCTTTAGGGTTGCTTATGCAAGATTTCAGCAAGATGAAGGGTTAATGCATTTAGATCCATAATTGGTATAACATTCTACATAGCATATTCTAGATCTAAATCTAAAGAGTAATGGATTCAAGTAATAGCCATAATGAATTTTTCCATGCAAGATCTAGTTGTAATCATGTTTAACACCTTGAATCAGTCAATACACTCCATTATATTAAACACAATAAATACATAGAAGCTCTTACAATAAATAATACCATAAGTTCATGCATACATAAGATTTGGTAGTATAACTTCATAGTAATTCATATCCAGTTCTCCTATACTACATAAATCACTACATAGTTATAAGGATGGGGACTTTTCCTTCACCGCTTACATAATTCCCAAAATAGGTTACATGCTAAAAATAGCCATGAACCTTTAAAATAATAGACACATATGCAAGTACGCTAACAATAGATCTCTTCTGGTTAACTATCATTAATAATTCTATTATTGACTCGAACCCATGCAAAGTGCTTAGTAGACACTCTTCCAAAAATAGCCTATGTGTGTTGTGCAAGTCTTTATCCGGTTTTTGTGCTCTGCACGCTATCTCCAAAAATAGCCAGTACTCTTGAAAATGGCCAAGTCCCAGATCAATCCTTTTCATTCACGAGCATGTCATTACTTATCCTTATATGCCTTTGAACACGCCCTGTTCTCATGCGTGAACCTTCTGCTAAGTATCATACTTTTTCTGCTCAACACTTTTTCTTCTTCTCCAATAATTATCTCTCTCACAATTATTCTCACAATAATCATCAAATTTTGCAATTCTTCTTAATTCTTACTTCTAAACCCTAGATTTTATGATTATATAGGCATATACAAACTTAGGGCACTTAGCCATGCAATTACAATCAATAGATCTGCTTTAATACTAAAAATAGATCTAATTCCTGAGAGTTAATAAAAAAATCTTGCACTGATAACTGATGCCAGTTAGCCCTAACCAATGACAGTTCTTGCTTGCCTAACCAATGTCGGTCATAGGTTATTAATGTCGGTCTCTCCATAACTGATGTTAGTTACTGTATTTTCCAGCAAGTTTCATATTGCATGCTAATCCAAAGTAATTGAGCTCCACAACTCAACAATGATTGAAATCATACCAATTGTGGCAGAAGGGAGTCACCATGGATGAATTCATTCAAGAAGGAGATGTTTTTTATCCCCAAAGAGAAATAGGAAGCTCCGAATCAAGTCCTGATGAAGTATTTCAACTTATGCAAACATGAATTGATTCTCCGAGGTGAATAATAGTGGTGTTCATAATCATGTTTACAAGAGAAGGATTTTTTCACATGTCCATGAAGTGTAATAACTCACGTCAGTGTTCATAAACACTCATTGAAATGTCCCGTAATGTGCCCATAGCTAACAAAAGATATATAATGCAACCAAATTATTTCTTCTCAACATGAATTCGGAGGCACAGAGTGTAGATGAGAAAAAATATGTCCAAGAATTCTAAGTATGTTTCCATCATGAATGAGACATCATTTTCACTATCTCTCTCTCCAAAGGTAGGGTACATCATATGAATCAAAGTATGATGAGGAGTGGATCAGAGTGAATCAATGTGCGTGAAAGTAGTCATTTGAACAATGTGTGCAATCAAGAACATCATGATGTTTGTGAAGGATTTGAAACATCAAGAACTTCATTAAAGTCCAAGACATTAAGGGAATGATCAAAGAAGGACTCATGGTGATCAATGTAACAAGATTTAGTTGCAATAAAAACATGATCTAATCTTTAGAATACTTTATCTTGACTTTACTTGAATCGAACCATGTGAACCATGCCAAGGAAGAGTCACTTTCTTTGAAGGTGGTTGGGAATAAATATGCCAAGATTATTTCACATGTAGAACCATGTATCTCACTCAAATGAACAACAATTCATGACAATGCAACCTTATTTATCTTCACTAAATTTTATCATGTTGAAACCACCACATAAAATTTAGTGAGTATTGAGAAGAAAAGATGCAAACAATCTACAAAGTGAAAACATCATTGGAAGCATAAAAGTTGGCCAACCTTAGGTGTTAATCATCCAAATAAAAAATGGTCCACACAACTTGATTGGTAGGAAAAAAATCCTTTAGAAATAATATTATGTGACATCTCTGTATCTAGCAACATGATTAACCCTCCATGGCCAGGCTCATGATTTGACATCTGGTGGAGTGCACCTAGCCAATTAGTGCATGCAACATACTTTCTAACATCTTCTAGATACACTAATTTCATATTTCATAAATTCAAACAACCTTCCTTGGCCATTTATCCACATGATAGTTTAATAAGGAATAATGCATTCCATGAATAAATTATCATGGGGAAAAATTAAGGTGCATACAATTTCCTTTTATAAGACCTTTCAGCGTTTTAAAATTATTGGTGAAGGAAAGCTTGATGATTTTCACACACGAAATCACAAATTTCATTGGTATTCATTTCTCTTAAACATATTCCACATATTAATAATATGAAAAGCTATATAACTGGTGAAGAATGGTTTTATATTCAAGTTTCAGCATATTATCTTTTATTTCTATATATACTATATATATATACTATATATTATATATACTATATATATATATATATATATATATATATATCACCTAGAATGGGTTGGGACCATTACAAGGTGAACACCATAGTCTATGAGGGAATAATAGAGGTTTTCACTTATGGAGTGTGGTAAATGGGTGATTGGAGACAGGTGAGAAGATCGTGGTTCCTTCATTCCTTTACTTCGTGATGGGTACTAAATATTAATAATCGATTGGTTTGCTACCAACTAGAAATAGTAGATAGAGTAGGCCACTCACCTCTTTTTCATAATGTTTAATAAGGGATTTGAAGTCCCCTTTACAAAATGTTTAATTATAGATTTAAAGGAACCTAGTGTCACTTTGATGGTGGAGGGAGTATATTGTTTACCATTAGCTGTTGATATGTCAATTCTAGGTCCACATTTGAGTCTATACATAGTGGGTGGAAACTTATTTACATCATGGGAGGTTGAATATTTTTTCTTGTTGGTAATGCTTGTCACATCCTAATTTATCATACTTATGTTTGATAAACTATCTAACGATTATGTGGTTGATTCCACATCTAATACACAACTTCATATTGCTTTGATTTGCTTTTGTTAGCAATATGTCATGTTTTGGGAATAAAAAATTTATTATCATTCGATTTAATTTTAGTATTCTATATTGTGGATTTACATTACAATTTTAGGATTACTATTTATATATGTTGATTTTAGTTCATTTAGTTCATTTGATTTTATGAAATGGATGATGCACTCAATACTTTTGTCTATTTATCTAAAGGTGTTTTCCAGCTTGAGAAAGGGTATCATTACGGACATGTGGAAAGATTTAGTAAATGAATACAGATAGAGTTTTTTTTCATGTGTGTTTTAGTACACCAGAAATGGTGTCAAAATATAAGGTGAGGTCATAGATTCCTTTTTATGATTTAGCCTTATTTTTATATGTGTCACCTTGTGCAACGGGTTCAATTTGGTTGCATTGCGGAAACTTGATAGTGTTACCTACTTTCACTACAGAGAGGGGTCCAATGTCATATTGCATGTTTTTCAAGGGTTGTGGTATCACTTTACGAAAATGGTACACAAACATTTGCATTTTTATATTATGAGTTACATTATATATATTCATTTAACATTATAGTGAGTATGCTACCAAACAAAATAAATTATTAAGGGTTTCATTAGAAAGGATGTGAGATTAAATCCCTAATGTTATTAAATTTGATTGAGCTCTTACAACTAAATCACATTTCATTTTTATAGCCTAGCTCAGATCATTATGCAGTTGATATGCATTAAAACCAACTTGCATTGTATCACGTTAAGATTTAATTCCATTAGAAACCAACCAACTTATTTACTTACTTGCATGACATTGAGATCTTATTCTTGTTAACTGAGTTACCTTACATTATTATTAACTGATCTCGATATAACCATCTTTCTTGTATCGAGTTGAGTTAATCTCGTGACACAAAAAACTGAGCAAGTGGTAAAATGATCACTTGTAAGGAAATTTGATAGATTAATGATTTTTTTACGATGAATTCTATCTCCCTACTCACTATGCATGTGGGATTAACCTTAGTAAGATATGTGTATAAAGGAATTAGTGATGGGTGAACTTAGCTTTAAATATTTCAAGATAAATAGGAATCCAAGATGTAGGGGCTCCGATTAGTACAACATGGCACCAATTAGGACCCCCTCAAATGGAATTATAAATAAATGTAATGTGGGTTATGAGAATGTTGATGGACCACATGTGGCACCAATTAGTGGTCTCATTGTAGAGATAGAACCACCACCAAATTTCACAAGAGAATTAGTTAAGATAAATTTAGCCATAGATAAATAGATTAGGGGTGACATGATTAAAAGTATCCATACAAATTTAAATATGAAAGGGATCTCTAAACATAGACACCACTGCTACATTCAAATGTGGACCTCCATGAACACACCACCAACCATTATCACCATGCATGGAGTAAAATCAAGAGTTTGAAAAGGCTATTTTTAGCCATGATCACTAAACATGAAGCTAAAATGGGAATGCCATGATTTATTAGAGGTGGAGGAAAAAGGGAGTTGCATAAATAAAGAATTAAAATTGAGTTCAACTCCAATAGAAAAAGATATCTTTAAATCAAAAATAAATGACATGAGCTAGATAGAGGTGGCTTGACTAAAACTAGAATGCAAAAAATATATAAAACAAAGAAGAGGACACCAATTAAGATATTTAGATTTTGAGATTTAGATCTATTCTTTGATATATGAAGAGGATAATAAAAGAGGACCACCTCTGTAGTTTCTGGAGCATATTGTTTTGTAGTCACTTCTTCTAGTGGCTAATGACCACCAAGAATATTTCTATACTCCACCTATGGATGTTGGGGGCAGAGGATCCTTAAGTGATTCCAGTAGGATTATTTATATTTTTGACACTTTCAAGTTCCACTTGCATAGTAGGAAGTCTCTCAGTGCAAGGCCCAATGGTACCCATATTATTAGGAGAGTACTTACTTGTAAGGACTAAGAGGAATTTTACGAGGCTTATCTATTTTATCTCAGTAGTGTGATTACTTACCTAAGTTATAATAATCATCAAGATGTTGATTCCTCTTAGAGGGAAAGGATGCCACATCTCAATTTATCAAAATTATGTTTTAGAGACTTTATGATGATTAGGTGGTTGCTAGCACATTTGATATAACACTTTATATTTATTTGATTTTCTTTAGTTAGAAATATGAAATGTTTTGGGAGTAAAATATTTATTATCAATTAATTTAATTTCAGTACTTGATATTGTGGAAATACATTATAGTTTTGGGATTACTGTTTATATATGTTTCCTTCAATTCATTCGGTTGATTTGATTTTGTCAAACAATTAATGCATTGGGTACTATTATCTACATGTGTACTAGTGTTCTATAGCTCAAGAAAGAGTATCATTGGAGAAAGGTGGAAAGATACAACAAATGATTACAAATAGAGAGATTTTCCACGTGTATTTCAATGAGTGATAAATGATGTCAAACCATAATTTGAGTTCATATATTCCCTTTTGTGATTCAGCCTTGTTTTCGTATGTGTCACCTTGTGTGAAAAGTTTGATTTAGTCGCATTGTGACAACAAGATAGTGTTGCACACTCTAGTTGCGGTGAGGAGTGCAATGTTGCATAGTGTGTTTTCCAAATGACACATTTCCACTTTACAAAAATGGCACGCTTGAATTTACATTATTGGCTTATATATTGTGTTATATCTATATTTATATTACATTATAATAAGTATTTTATTAAGTAAAGTAAATTATTAAGGGTTTCATTAGAAAGAATGTGGTATTAAATCCCTAATGTTATTAATTTTGATTGATCTCTTATAGATAACTCACATCGCATTGTAATAGCCAAGCTTAGATCATTATGTAATCGAGTTGCATTAAAAAAAACTCGCATTGTCTCCTATTGAGATTAAACGACATTGGAAACCAACCAGCTTGTTGAAGTACTTGTATGGAATCAAGTTTTTATTCTTTTCAACCAAGTTACTTTAATTACTATCAATTGATCTCAATCTTACCAAATGTGTTATGTAAAGCTCACATTCAAGCTGAACTGAGATCATGACACACAAAAAATGAGCTCTCATACTACCAAACTCGCCAAGTTATTGAATCTCGCTCGCTCGCAATTCAAATGGGTGAAATTTTTTCTTGTAAGTAAATTCAATAGGTTAATGCAAAATTTTATAAAGAAACCTATCTCCCCATGCACTATACATGTGGAATTAACCTTATCAATATATGTATATAAAGAAAGCACCAATGGGTTCGAAATGTCACATATCAATGAACCTAGATTTAAATGGATTGAGGAAAAAAAAGAAGCCAAGATGAAAGAACACCTATTAGTGTGATGTGGAACCAATCAAGAAATCCTCAAATAAAATACTAGAAAAATATAATGTGGGTTACAAGAATTTTGATGGCCCACATGTGGCATCAATCGATGGACTCACCACAGAGCTAAAACCACTGCCAAATATAACAAGAGAATTTGTTTGGCTAATTTTAGCCACAGAGAAATAGATTAGGGGAAACATGATAAACTTAGCCATGCAATTTTAAATATTAAATTGATTTCTAAAAATAAACACCATTGCTACATTTAAACAAAAACTATGATGAATATAATGCCAACCTTTCTCACCATGTATGGAGTCTAAGCAATAGTTTGCGAATGTTATTTTTAGACATGATCACTAAAAACAAACCTAAAACAGGAATGATATGATTTAATAATGGTGGAGGAAAAAGGGAGTTTTATAGAATAAAGATTGAAACCTGAGTTCAAATCTAATAGAAAAGTAAAATGTTAAACCAAAAATAGACTAAATGAACAAGATAGATGCGTTTTGACTAAAATTAGAATGTGAGAAAAAAATATAAAACAAAGAGAATAAAGAGAGAGATATAAATATTTGGAGAGGTATATTTATTCTTTGATACATAAAGGGGCTAGTCAAAGAAATAAATATAAAGCAATAAGTGGGAGAAAGATATGGAGAATCAAGAAGGATAATCAGAGAAGCTTCACTAAATAGATCTGGATAACTTAGAACAAAAAATAGGTCCATTTATGAGCCAAAGTTATGGCTTGGTTGAGTGGTAATGAACAAGGCCTTGGGAAAGAGAGGTCATGTGCTGATATCCCTCTACCACATTTTTTTTTATTAAGGGAAAATAGTTTTGAAGGGACTATACCCTGTATACAAAAGGGCTCAAAATCCAGATAGCAAAGATGAGAGAAGCAGCCTAGAGAAGGGCAAAACAGCCAACCAAGGAAGGCTCAACAGCCAAATATTACAATATAGGTGAAAAAAGGATCTAAACGTACATAGATCCAGAAAAAAAGAAGGCAAGATCAAAAAGGAACCAAACGAGAAACAACATAAGGAGCCCCACCACAAAACAGCTCCAAAACCGCCCGATGACAGCCGCATCACAGCCAAAAAACAGCATCACAACAGCCCTTTACTTGATGGCTCTGTCAATTTTGGTCTTGATAGCCTACAATGACATGAAGAAGGCAATGGCAGTGGCCTGAGAGGAGTCTTGTAAATCAGCTTGGGCAATTGCAATGTCCCCTTTTATCTTTAGGGCCCCATATGTCCTAATTGATCCCACTTAAACTACAAACACTATGGACATGTTGCTCAATGAAATTATAGATGCTTTTGAGGGCAGAAAATATGCAGTCATTTCGGCTTTTAGCATTCCCTAATCTGCCATCTAGGGACTGTAGTTTCTTGAAGACTTCACCAATAACCCCATCTTCCTCCTCACTTTGAAGGATCCTTTTACCCTTGGCTCTTTCCATGTTTTTTATAGTCCCTTTGAGCTCTTACAGCTCCTTTTCTAATCTGACCACCCTATCCAGTAATTCCTCCTCTTTGGGCTCCTCCATTGGCCTGCTGATATGTAGGAGGTTTTCAGGTAGTTCTAAGTCCTTGTGGCTCCTTAGGACTCGTTGGGAAGCAGGGATTTTGGCTTTGAGGCTCTTTATTTTCTTGCTGGAGACCACCTCTTCATTCTTTCTTTTTACCAGGGGGAGTGGGAGCAGTGTGGGTAGGTGGAGGTATGGAAGAGGGAGGTGGGATAGGATTCACGGGAGGGTAGCTGGAGAAATGTTGGTGAATCAAGAGGATAAGGCCCTGGTGCAAAGGGACAGCCCTAGAGTGGCTTTGAACTTCCCTTATAGATTTCTCTAGAGAGTTAATCAGATAATGAGGAAAGCTGATAATGTTATTTCTATGAAAATGATTCAGAAAAATCAAATGTTTTTGAGGTATAGTAACATATCTTCCTTCAAGGGTAATATACCTTACCACCATTTTGGCTAGTTCAGCAAACAGTTCAGGGATCGACTCCACCTTGAGGCCAGCAGTCACGAACTCAAGATTCTCTCCCTCTACCACATTATACTTTTGTTAAAGCATAATAAAAGAGTATAGTTTGATTTGCAACCAAAAACCCATAAGGATGAGAGTAATAATGAAACCTTTAATAACCCAACTTAGGTGAACTAATAAAAGAATTTTTATAAGACCAAATAGGTTATATGATGTTTATACAAAGTGAATTAGATATTTTAAAGGGAACCACATAAAAATATAAGGGTGAAATATAAAGGTCATAGATCTTAAAAATTCTGAATGATATACTTAAATATCATAAAGGAAGATAACCTATAAATCCTAGATGTATAATTATTGAGGGGTTATCATACATGCCAATATGCCTAGATATAGAACATGGTAATATAAATTTATAACGAAATACAAAGTTATAACATGAGTTGGAAATATATGATTTTTTTTTATAGATAAGGCGGGTTGAAGGGACCCGTTCCTTATATACAAAAAAGGAGGCTAAACCTCAAGTAAAACCAAAAACATCCACCTCCAGATAAGTGGATTACTAAAAAAAACCACAATATATGCTATATACTATATCTAGTCATTGATTAAGCTTAAAAGACACCATATATTGAAACATTAAGCCCCACAACAAGTTGGTCCTGATCTAGCCTGAAATCCCCATCTAAATCACCATCTGCAGAGTTTCCTTTGAGCCAGTTGCACCACAGATATTCAAACACCTCCCCCGCAGTGGAACGCAGCTCTGATCACCAGCTCAGGACTGACTTTAGAGGTAAACAAAGTGCCTTAACATTTGGTAATTTGATTCAAGCTTGACCTGACCTTTTGTCCCTCACAAAGACCACTATGGATTCTACAAATTCCAACAGGACCTTGAAGTGATTCTCCAGATCAAAAAATTCCAAGACACTACTGACCAAAGAACCCAGAGCTCCATCCTTCATAGGCCAAGACACCAAGTTGAAGTTAGCAACCTCTGAGGCTAGATTCTCATAGAAGGCGGGGCAAAGCCAGTGAGTAGAATTCTTAACCACCTACACTTTCTAGGGACATAGAACCAACAAATTCTTGACAAAGATGGAAGAAATGCCGCTGTTAATTCTCATCCATCCTTACACATTTAAGAAATCCAGCCCCGGATCTTGTTTAACAACCTCTAAATCATCAACATAAGAGATACAAAATATCTTCTTCAACTCGCAGTCAAAAAATTTGTTACGGAAGGCCATCTACCTCATATCACATGAAATATCCAACACAGGAGCCCGAGGAAAAGCCATACTTGCTGTGAATGAGAAGTGAGCAAAGGTGATCCTCTCAATCAACTTAACAACCTAACTCCTCACATGTGGGGAAGGATTTCCGTCGTTTCCATGATAGGGTGAATCCTTTGAGACAATCATTTGTAGACCCTCCCATGCCGAGCAATTACTATCCACTTTCTCCCAAAGATATTGATCAATACGTTTATTTTCCAGCCAATCGGCACACTAATTACCCTCCCTATACACATGTCTAATCCTCTAATTATTGAATTTGGACACATGCCATAATACGTTTTGCACCTCCAAATATAGCTTCCACGATAAGGCCTTTTTTTATAATGACATTTATGATTACCAAGGAATCCCCTTCAATCTCTAGGTTATCAATTTTAAGTGAAGTGGATAAGAGAAATCCCTTACTGAGTGCTTGCAACTCAATAGCATTACATGTGCCCAATTTTAGTTTAAAGGAACCAGCTCCCACCACCTCACCTGAAGAATTGTGAACCAGGCAACCAACATTAGGAGCCCTCGGGTTCCCTCTAGCAGCCCCATCAAAATTAATCTTAAAAAATCCATGAGGAGGGGGGACCATTTTGTAAGCTTCCTAGCTAGGGAGGAGGATAGAGAACATTTCTGGGCACCATCCCTTGGTTTGATAATCAAAGGCCAGCTCCTTTCTAACACCCTATCCTGTGAAGTGAATGGGCAAGATCTAGACCAGCTCGAGGACATAACTTTGGAAATAGCACCCTCCAACCTAAAAATGACCAATTCCACTGAACAACTTTCCTCCATAAACATCCTTTTATTCCTTTCCCACCAAATGTGCCACAGCTGAAGCACAAGACTATACAACCAAATGGAAGAAAGAGCACCTGAGTGGGTTTTAACAAGCCAAGCTAAAATAACTTCTAGAAGGGAATTAGGTTGAACCCAGGGTAGGTTGAGCCTGACACACAGCCAATTCCAGCACTCCACAACAAAGGGGCGGTGTAAGAATAGGTGATTCCTATCTTCCTCACTCCTTTTACACAAAATACGCTTAGTAGGGCCCTGAAATCCATTTTTTTCCTTCTCTCTTGAGTAAGAATCTTACCCTTGAAAGCCATCCATGTAAAAAAACCTACCTTAGGGGGCATTGGGGTTCCTAACAATCCTTCCAAATGGGGTTCTCAGCAGAAAAATCCTCATGTAACAAAAGGTACCCCAGGTGAGGGGAGTAAGACCCTGAGGGAGCAATGGTCTAGACAATTTCATCTTGCTTGTTTGAAATCAAGACTTGTCTTTCCTACAAAACAAACAAAAAATTAGACTTTAAATCATTCGAGAGACTCAGATGATCCACACTTTTCCATTGTAACATGGATGGAAGGGTGTTAGCCACCAACCCATAATTTGAGAAGATCAGCTCCCAATCCTCTAGCACCCTCCTTTTAATGCCATCAAATTCAGGATTATCCCCAAGGGTAGGAAAACCATTCCAAGGGTCATCCAAAAAAAGAGATTTCTCCCCATTCCCCAATCTCGAATTGGCATTAAATAAAAACAAATATTTACAATTGAGCATAAAGTTCCAGATATGGGAACCCCTAGGTGGGTTCTCAACCCGAAGAATGGATTCTGGAAGAGGGGCCCCCAGATACTTCTTCTCGAATACCTGACTAAGAAGACTGCTGGGATTGGAAATTAGATTCCAAACCAACTTAGCCCCAAGTGCCAAGTTTTACAAACCCAAATTAAGAATCCCTGGACCACCCAACACTTTGGGTTTAGTTAAAGCATCCCATCTGATCAGCAGGATTTTCTTTTCTTTGGAGAGACGTTGCCACATAAATTTTCTTAAAATTCCCTTCAATTTTTCCAAAACCCCCTTTGGAATTTTGAGAATAGAGAGCATATACAAAGGAGAAGCACAAAGAATTGATTTGATAAGAAACAGTCTTCTAGCAAGGGAGAGCCATTTACCCTTCTAAGAAATAAATTTGCCTTCCAAAGAGAAGAGAAGATCCTTCCATAAAGAAACCTTACTTGAACCTTTAAACAAGGTGATACTAAGATAATTGACGAGAAAGTGTCCCTTTTTGAAACTGAAAATATTCAAAATTCGATCTTCAAGCTGTGGGGAGACATTGAAGAAGAAGATGCAAGATTTAATCAGACTAAATTCTTGCCCATCCGATTTCGAGTATCCATCCAAAGATTCTTTTAACTCCATAGCTTCCCGAATGCTAGCCCTACCAAACAAGAAGGTTTCATCCATGAATTGCTCATGGGAGAGAGAAGGGATTCCCTCTGTAATCTTCAAACCTTTAAGCTTACCTTCTACCATATTTTTTGTAATAGACCTACCAAGAGCTTCCACAACCAAGTTATAAAGAAAGGAGGACAAGGGGTCCCCTTGCCTAATTCCTTGATTGCTAACAAAGAAACCCTCATCACTCTCATTTATTAAAAAAGAGAAGGAAGGTCCTAAAAAAAAACTAAAAATCCAATCACATAATCTCTTGAAGAGGCCAAAATTTTAAAGAATCGTGATGAGAAACCTCCAATTAACCTTATCATATGCTTTGCTAATATCTAATTTCAGGAGCATACTAGGAGAATTCGATAAAGAAAGGGAGTGAGTCAAATCATGCGACAAAATAACACCATCAAGGATGGATCTACCCGACATAAATCCGGTTTTCTCTTAGGATATCAGAGGATTCAAAACTGATTTCAAGCAAAGGGAAATGGCCTTGGAAATTATTTTGTAAGACATATTATAGAGGGAAACATGCCTAAAATATGCAAAAGAGGAGGGCTGATTCAATTTGGGAAAGAGGAAAATGAAGGTACTATTTAGCATTCTGAGCACCGAATGAGACCTCCTTGAAGCCTCCACTACTGCCCAAACATTAAAACCCACAACCTTCCAAAAATTATGATAAAAATCAGCAGGGAAGCCATCTGGGCCAGGAGCTTTATTCTTCTCCATGGAGAAGACAACTTTCTCAACCTTAGAGAAGGAGAAAGGCTTCATAAGAGAAACATTTTTATTCTCAGAGATAAGAGAAGGGATACAATCTAGGAGGGAAGATTGAGCTTCATCAAAGGAGGCCATATCCCCTACTAGTAGGGAGGAAAAGAAATTGATACCCTCATTGACAATATCTTTCTGATCCACCATAAACACCACCTCACTGTTCTTAATTTCCGAAATGAAGCTCGAATTCCTTTTCGATTTTATGGAAGCATGGAAAAATTTTGTGTTTCTATCACCGTCCTTTAGCCAAAGCTCCCTAGATTTTTTTTTCTAATAAATTTCCTCTCTAAGGAGTAACTAACCCATCTCACCCAAGAGAGATTTTTCTAAAGGAAAATCGTCCTGATTCATCCCATCTTTGAACACTTTCAAATTAAGAGCCTTCAGATTAGATTCAACCCTATATTTTTCTTGAAAGATATTTTTGAAGTTGTTGACGTTCCAATCTTACAAATCTTGTTTTAATATTTTCAGCTTTTGGGCCAGCCCATACATATTGGAGCCCTTAACTTTGTAATAATTCGACCAAAGATCAATCCAGCCTTCGAGGGAAGCATCCTTGAGCCACATTAGCTCAAATTTGAATGGTGATCTACGAGGGGCTTCATAAAAATTGATCACAAGGGACATCGGAAAGTGTTCCAACCCAGACCAAGGCAGAACAAAGCTTTTTAGAAATAAATATTTAAGAGACCATATAGGGAAAACTAGAAATCTATCAAGCCTTTCAGCGATGTTGCTCAAACCCTTTCTTCTATTGCTCCAGGTAAACCAACCCTGCTTAGGCTCAAGATCCAAGAGGGAACCATCCCTAATAAAGGAACAAAAGTCTAATTGATACTGAAGATTTTGAATAAGCCCCCCTTTCTTGTCCTTACAATTGGAGATGAAATTAAAATCTCATCCTATAATGAACAACTGATCCCCCAGGGTAGAGGCAGATTGAAGCAGATCCACCCAAATATTTTTCTTCCCAATGATACTATTAGGGGAATACACATTAAAAAGAAAGAACCTTTACTGTGAGTGATGAAATCTTACACTTACAAGTTTCTAGTTGAGGGACTGAGCATGCAGTTCCACATTTACAAAGCCATCCTTCCAAAGAATACCAAGGCCCCCTGAAGCACCAGATAAGCCTGCGAAGACCCCTTTCTAGCCTCTTCTGGATCTACTCCAAAAACACTTAGCTTCAACAATGGACAATTTTGTTTCCTACAAAATAACCAGACTAGCCTCTGAGGAGAGGATATAATGATTAAGCAAACTAAGGCCTCTGACATTCTAGGAAAGAAACTTCATTGAAAACATGAAAGGATTTTCACCTTCCCGTACTCAGCTATATCAAATTTTAGGGTACTTTTTATTCCAGACTCCACTTCCAATTGAGAAACCTATTGCGTAGAATTTCTACCCCTTTTACCAACAGAGCCACACAAGGCAACTTCCAGGCCTTCTTGAATGGAAGCAATTTTGGAGGGAGCCAAGTCTGGAGCCAAGTCTTCTGGAATAATCTCTCCATCTTCCAAAGCCCAACCTGAGGAGATGGGCATATCCAAAGACATGACCTCATTATTCGAAATCCATCCATTAAGGGTTTCTATCAAAGAGGCCTGACCCTGCACCATTCCTTCCTTAATCAAGGAGGTAAGAGCCCTTGAATCCCTATTCATCTCCTCAGTTTCCTTCAAGAGCGAACAAGGGGTAAAATTCATCGAAGAGCCAGCGAAGGCCAAGAAAGAAGTGAACTGCCCCTCTGGAACTCCTTCCATAGCTTTAGACAAAGAGGGGAAGGGACAGATGGCTGAGCCAAAGCCAACTGTAGATCAACTAATAGGGATGAAGGAAAATTGACCACTAATTTTCTAATCTTTGGGCAAGCCTTCCTCAAGTGACCCAAAATTCCACAAAAAGGCACTTAACATTCAATCCTTCATATTCAATTAGCTACGGTCTAGAACCCTTATCAGAGGAAAATAAATTGAGATAGAAAAATGGGAGGACAGATCCACGTCGACACAAATTTGAGCTGAATAATTTCTCCAAGCTAAGAGAGACGGGTTGAAAATCGACACACACCCTCTAAGGGAATTGGCTATAGCTTTAAAAGAAACCTGATTCCTAAACTCTGAGGGTAGATTAGGAAATATTAACTAGAGTGGGGCCCGATTAATTTCTTCTAATCGTGTATTGAAGTCTAGGGACCAAGGTCTCAAATATAAACTGGAGGAGTTGAGGAACCAAGGTCCCCCTTATAAACTTTCTCCAAAGAGGCCTCTGATTGGAATAGAACTTGGAAGAAACTATCCAGAAGAAAGAAAACCTTGGGTTTACGCTCCTTACCCCAAAACTAGAAGATCCAATTTAGAATATTCCTCTTGGAAAACTTATCCCCCACAAATTTACAAGAAATTTCCCATTTGACTCGGACATCCACGAAATCCGGACTTACCCCCAACGGAAGATCAACATGCATCGAGTCCATGGAGATTTTGAAACTAATCCCCCTAACCTTGATTTCCTCTAGATCAAGCTTCCCACTGACCTCATGCTCCATTGGATTAGAAGGGACCTCCTTCCTCGACACCCAAGAAGATCGCACATTCCTTTTACTAGGATCAACTTCCTCAAACAAATTTTTAACTGTCAAGATACCTAATAGCAAGGTCAGGTACTTTACGACTGTGCTAGGGAAAAATTTCTTCACCAGAGAAGACACCTCTTCCTTCACCAAAACCTCTGTGCCTATCCTGACCCACTCACACCGCTGCCTAGACCAAGCTGAATCCTGTTTGCACTAGAGATGAGCTCCCTCAGGCAAGGCACCTCATTCATAGATTTCTTACCCGCAACGGTCTCCTTCACCAACGAAAAATTTAAATTTTCATGGGATTCACAAATTTGTCACATTTAGGATAATTAATCATGCATTGTATAATTAATTATTTAACTATTTAATTATTTTTTATATAGTGTTATAACATTATTACATTATATTAATTAGTTATATAATTTTATATGGTTTCATTAACCATATTTGTCTTAATATATTCACGGGTATAATTGTTATGTTGTTATAACAATTATGTCATTATTCATTTGTGCTTCCCGGATATATTTTGGAAGCTACTATATTTTAGGTTTTTGTTGTATAGTTGCAACTCCATATTTTTTGTATCCAAGATATCCAATATGTATAAATATTGTATCCTACACTATTGTAAGGGATTGATTTCACATTAATAAATTATACATGCTTCTGTCCCTATTTATGAAACTACATTTGGTACCAGAGTGAGAATCTGGACCTGTGAAGCAGAGAAGGTTGGAGAGAGGAAGCAAAAATTTTTGGAGGAGATTCTACACTCTAGAAGGGCTTGTGTTTCCTCCAGCAACTTCCCAGAATGCTATGTATCTCCATGACCTCTTGCCATTCTCCAGGTGTTTGTAAGGTAGAAAAAAAATTCCCTTGTGCCTCCTGCACCAAGAAAAAATTTCTCCCTAGATGTTATTTAAAAAATAAAAAGTCCTCATAAGGGGTTTTACCTCTAATATTAGAGGTGCATTTGGTCATTGTTAAAGCTAGCAATCTGCTACAATTTGAGGAGTCTGTGCTATTTTAGCAGTCGAGTTGCCCATAGAACCACCCAAGTATTTGAGTACAAACCAAGATGAGTTATTGTTGACTGTTGCATTGGAATTTAAGCATATTTTTTGGGCTAAGCTAGAAGGGACTCCACCGAGCCACTTTACTTGTCAACCAAGATGGTAGAAAGAGCCTTCTAATCGAGTTTTTCTCCATCAAGCCCCTATTTCACACTAGTTGAGCCCTAGGTGAGTCAAACGTGTCAAGCCCCCCTTGCCTCTGCACTATTCACCAGCTCACCGAGCAAAGGGCCATCGAGTTGGATATTTATTCGTTGAACATTAGCTTTGGGTGAGTTTTAGACCATAACCATGTATTTCTATGTGAATATCTTGAACCATCCTTCAAAAAATGTCACAACCTAAACTTCTGCATAAAATCGATCTTGCAAACAATACAAAACAGTCATGGATCAATAAAAATGGTGGATTGAGCCTCCTGAGATAGCCAGATCATCCACATGACCTGTAACTTGCAATTACAAAGGGTAGTCAAATAATAAAAGCAACAATCAAACCTCACAATGATGGCAGTAACCCCTGTATACAAACAGTGAAAACAAAACGCAATAAGCACAGCGAATAAAAATGGAGGAAGCCAATAAAATGCAAAAGAGATAAATTAAAGTTTCAAATCCTTTTTTTAGCAAATAGAACCCTAATCCATCCAAATCCTCTACCAAAGGCACATGGATCTCTATGTTTGATCATTTTTTCAAAAGGTTAGCATTTTTTGCATTTATTTAAATTGAAATTGCTTCAATTCCTAGCATAAGTAATTGAAGTGCTTACTTGGATAAGAAGAAAGGATTAGGAGTGGGAAGTCAATGGATCAACCCCCACAAAAATCCTTTTTAATCATATGTTGCACAATATGGAATTTTAGTGGTTGTTTTCGCATAAAACTGCCAAAGTTGGCAGAAAAACCCCGCTAAAAGCATTAGTTGTAACTAAAAAGGCCTCTAATTTTTTTGTGAGAAAAACACTAATTTAGGGTAAAAAAAATTATTTCTCCTATTAGGCCTATTTTTTCATTTTGAGAAACATTTGCTAAAGGGGGTACACCAAATAATTGCATTTTCAGCTTTTTTTTGCAATTTTTTGCATAGAGCGTCATTTTGGGCTCCAGAGGCCACCAGGGCCCGTAAAAGAAAAAATCTTTTCTATCATTCAATTTTTTCAAAAAAAATGAATGTAATTGTATGCTTCAGTATATTATACTAATTTGCAAGTTTTCATAGTCAACCACAAACTTTGTAACTTCTCATAAACTGGCATAATATTGTACTCAAAAATAATAAAATTTGGTTCAAAAACACTCATGAGATCCTAGATCTCATTCGTAGCGTTTGGTATATACAATGCCTCTGGGAAGTGCTTACAGGTAAATTCATCATGACTACTACTACACTTAACACGACTACTACTACACTTAACACCTAATATAGCTACAAAAATTTCGTTTGGGTGTCGACCCTTTAAATTGACGGGGAGTAATAAGGTCACAGTGCACACACTATGAGTCATCCCATCTGTCTATGAATGATTGCATGACATAAATCTGGACTGAGAAATTATTAAAGTATATAGCAAAGTTATGTGCGCGTATGAGGATATTTCTTTGATCTAGTGTCAATAATTGCACATAACCCTTTCATTACTATCTTGATCCCATGTATTGAATTCTTTCATGTACATTAACACCTCTTTCATGTACTATCGGGTATATAGAAAGGGAAATCTTCTTCCACGTACTGCCAAGTATATCAGAAGGGCACGTATATAGAAAGGTTCAGTATATATTACTGACGGTATATAGATTGGGAGACTTTATACCTGGAGTGATAAGAGCCTAACCCAGGCAATGATTTCTTCAAAATGGGCACCAATGCCCCCAATTTTTTTCTTCTAGATTCTCAACTACTTAGAAGAAACAACTATGCTGCATATAAGACAAAAATCAAGACACGGCTTGTGTTTGAAGAGATCTGGCCTGTTATGAATGGAACTCTAACCAAATCAACTACTGATACAACACAACAGTGACAGTTTGATAAAGCATATCAGAAGGCCAAACTCATCATCTTGTTTGGAGTGTCTGATGATGTGTAACCCCGCATTTCAGATGCCAAAATAGCCAAAGAAGCATGGGATAAATTGAGTACAATATATGAGGCCAAAAACAAGAATGTCATACTAAATTTGTAGAGTCAGTTACACACACTAAAGTTCAAGCAGAATGAGAAAATTGAAGCTTTCTTAAGAAGAGTTGTAGAGTTGAGGGCTTCACTTCTAGCCCTGGGAGAAGTGGTCACAGATGAAGCTCTCATTCTCATTGTTCTGAGAGCTCTCCCTTCTTCTTACCACATTTTTGTAATAACACTAAACTTGTCAAATACGACAATTAGTTTTGACAAGCTAGTAAACCTACTGCAACAAGAGGAAGCCATGCATAATAAGGATGATGAAGAGGATAAGGAACTTTCTTCTCATCAAAAATGGAAAGAAAAAGGAAAAGGAAAACCTAATTCCTATCAAAATTCCCAACATCAGAATCAGTATCAACATCAAGGGGACAAACAACAAAAGAAGTAATGTCCAATCTGTAAAAGAGGACATGAATTGAAAGATTGTTGGTATAACACTTATAAGAAAGGTTCATCAAGAAACTCTGGACCTCAACACCAGAAATCTCACAAGGGACATACAAACTACAATCAAGGGTAGAAAAATGGGAACTGGAAAAGAAGACCCCATCAACAAGGAAATATTGTTGAGCAAGAAGAACATTTAGACAATGAATACTTCTTGTACACTGCTCGATCAAGTTAACCTTCCTCGTCATCTAGTGATGTCTAGTATGTTGATTTGGGAGCCACTCGACACATGTCTATCCATAGAGACTGGTTTACTTCAATGAGGGGCACGCCTTCAAAAAACCATGTTTTTTTGGGTGATGATTCTTCATATACAGTTCAGGGGATTAGGAACATTTATCTACCCCTTGGTTCATGCAACTATAGACTATCAAATTTCTTATATGTCCCTGGGTTGACTAAAAATATGTTATCAGTCAGTCAACTCCTTGATCACAACTTAAAAATTGACTTTGATAGTCATTCCAGCAAGAAAATGTGTTTAATTCAAGACAAATCACGAGGCTCAAAAATAGTTGCAAAAGCCTCCAATGTGGGATGCATGTTCTAGCTTGATTTTTTCCATAGAGATGATCAAGAAACTTGTGGCTAAGAACTCTACCTCAACACAGTTATGGCATTGGAGACTTGGTCATGTTAGTTTCAAGTATCTCAAGACACTTCATTGGCATAATATGGTACATGGGTTACCATCTCTTCAGAAGGATACAGAGAAGTGTCCTCACTACCTAACAGGAAAACAACACAAAGCTTCATTCTAGAAGAGTACATATCAATCTCATGGTAAGCTTGATCTGGTTCATACCGATCTTTGAGGTCTGATGCAACCAAGTCATTCTGGATTTTAGTACTTCATGCTTTGTGTTGATGACTATTCAAGAAAAATGTGGATTTTTTGTCTTTGCAAGAAAAGTGAAGATTTTGAAACCTTTAAGAAGTTCAAAGTAGTTGTTGAGAATGAAACTAGTCATCACATCATAACTCTCCACTCAAATCGAGGGGGGGGAATTCACCAGTAATGAGTTCAAAGACTACCTACAAACTCATGGGATTCATCGACAAATGCCTCCTCCACACACACCGCAGCATAATGGTGTTGTTGAGAGAAGAAATCATACTATCATGGAAATGGTATGATGCATGATTGATGACTCTGGACTTGCAAAGACATTATGGGTAGAAGTAGTAAAGACATCAGTGTATTTTTTAAACAGAGTGCCCATAGTTGCTCTTGACGAAGTAGCACCACAAGAAGATTGGTCAAAGTGGAAACCATATATTACACACCTTAGAGTATTCGGGTGCAAAGCAAGTATGCACATACCCAAGAAAAAAAAATGGACACGAAGTCACAAAAACTCATCTTCATTGGGTAAAGTGAAGAGACTCTTGGGTACAGAATTATGTATCTAAAAACTAGAAAATTCTACACCAGTAGATATATGGAGTTTTTTGAGAAGAAGGAAGTAGAGTCTCCTCCTCCAAACTCAAGTGATGTAGATCCTTTACCAGTTGTAAAAACTAAATTTGATGTTCCCACTAATGATGAAAGTGATGACGGGGATGTTGGTGATGATCTGATAGAACAACAACCCATGAGAATAGTTCAGTGTATACACAAGTGGTGTACTGGCAAGTTACGAGATGCAAGAATGGATGCTCCTCCAGATACATCCACCCCTAGATCATGAACTCATAGTAAAGCAAGATAAGAAGTGAACTTTTCTTCGATGAGTAGAGTTATTGAGTCTGATAAGCCCTCTACAGTCCAGGAAACCCTACAGTCAAAAGCATGGAAATATGCCATGGACTCTGAATATCGGTCAATAATGAATAATAACACTTGGCAGCTTGTTGATCTTCCGCCATAGAAGAAACCCATTTGATGCAGATGGATATTAAAAATTAAGTACAAAGTAGATGGGACAATGGAAAAGTATAAAGCGAGATTAGTAGCAAATGGGTATGCACAAAAAGAAGGCATTGACTATAAGGAGACATTTACTCCAATAACTAAGATCAAAATGATTATGATGATCTTTGCTCTAGCTACACAGTTTGGTTGGAAATTCCATCAGATGGACGTAAAAACTACCTTTCTGAATAGCTATTTACAAGAAGAAGTCTATATGACTCAACGTGAGGGATATGTAGTACCTAGTTAATAAGAAAAGGTATGTAGACTCAGGAAATCTTTGTATGGCCTCAAATAGGAACCCTAGGCATGGTACATCAAAATTGATGAGAATATTTTACAAAATGAATTTGTTATAAATCCATATGATCCCAATCTTTACCTCAAAAAGAAAGAGGGGAGATTGTGATTTTTGTTGTCTGTGTTGATGATCTAGTCATCACTGGTAGTTTAGTGAGGATGATCGATGCAACAAAGAAAGATCTTAATCAATCATTCGACATGACATATCTCAATATAATGCACTATTGTCTTGGATTGGAAGTATGGAAGAAAGGGAATCACATCTTTGTTTCTCAGATGAAATATACCAAGAAAATGCTCGAGAAATTTAGGATGATGGATTGCACACTGATTGCTACACATATGGAGAATAGATTACAATTATCTTGTTTAGATCCATCCCCTGAGGTAAATTCCACTCTTTATCGGTAGTTGATTGGGAGTCTCATTTACCTAACCTACACTAGACCAGATATTAACTTTGCAGTAAACTATCTATCTAGGTTCATATAAGAACCCAAAGTTTGTCATTGGAAATCAGCAAGGCGCATCTTGAGATATCTCAAAGGATCAGTGGATCTTGGTCTAGAATACAAGAAGAATGAAAACTTCTTTTTAGGATATCCAGATTTAGACCATGCAGGAAATATTGATGATAGAAACTCCACTTCAGGATTTGTATTATTTATGGGATCTAGACCAATATCATGGGGAAGTAAGAAACAACACTTCATTTATCATTCTTCAACATAAGTTGAGTATCATTCTGCAGGAGAAGCTATCTATGAAGTGATTTGGCTATGTCACATACTCGGAGGACTTGGAATACCATAGGAAAAAATGACCACCATGTATGTTGATAATGAAGGTTTTCTCAAACTTGTTCACAATCTAGTTTTTCATGAAAGAACAAAAGACATTGAGGTATAGGTTCATTTCATGCGCGAGTATGTGTTGAAGCACAATATACAACTTCAGTTCTATCCAATAGTTGAACAAAAAGTAGATACCTTCACGAAGTCACTTGCACGTGACAAGTTTGATTGTTCAGAGATTTCCTCTCCTCATCCCTTGAGACAATGCAAAATTAAGGGGGGGGGAATGTTAGGATAATTAATTATTCATTGTATAATTAATTATTTAACTATTTAATTATTGTTATATAGTTTTATAACATTATTACATTATATTAATTAGTTATATAATGTTATATGGTTTTATTAACCATATTTGTCTTATTATATTCATGGGTATAATTATTATGTTGTTATAGCAATTATGTCATTATTCATTTGTGCTTCCCAAATATATTTTGGAAGCTATTATATTTAAGTTTTTTGTTTCATAGTTGCAACTCCATATTTGTTTGTATCTAGGCTATCCAATATGTATAAATATTATAGCCTACACTATTATAAGGGATTGATTTCACATTAATAAATAACAAAATACAAAGTTATAACATGAGTTGGAAATATATAAGTGTGATAAAAAATTAAAACGTAGAGAATGGAATTACAACCATAATATGAGCACACGATTTATATTTTGTGAAATAGATGATTTAACATAAATTAGGGAGGATAAGGGATATCATTATAAATAAATCATGAAGGAAGAAACCTTTAGATAAAATTTAAATCCAAGACTTAGAGAAGATGAGTACTTTAACCCTGCCTTGTAAACAAGGATGATGAAAGATTATGGACACATAGATGGAGTTGGATTGTATTTGAAACTATTAACATGTTACTTAACATGATGAACTGTAATATGGTAAAACCAAGTATAGGCCCTATATGAGGATTGTTAAGGTCTAAACAAGGATGATGAATTCTTATGAACCTATACATAGAATTAGTATTTATTAAACTCATAGTAACCATGGGAAGGATATTACTGCTTTAAGGCCATATCAATGGAAGAATACAACAGAGAGGAGATGAAAATAAATCTAATGGAGGAAGAAAATTGGTGAAACACATTAGAAAATTTTGGGTGACAACTTTGATTGGAGATGAGGATTTGCTAGACTCAAATTTGGAGATACATGTGGGTAGAAGTATAAATGAACATATAAGTGAAGGTTTTAAGCGTATGGGGGGAAGGTAGAGGGTTCTTGATAATTAGTAGCTATGGATATGGACTGGTTGGAATATTTTTCTCCTAACTTCAAAAAGGAATAAGGTTAGCTAGAAGATCTGAAAAATCCCATATCTTATGGATTTAGAGGAAGTCCAAAGATATTGCAATTTCTTTTCACAAAATTTAAAAGAAGATGAATTATATGATTAATTCTAGTTTTATTAGGGATTTCTCTATGGAGAAGAAAAATGAAATATAAGATTTGTATAAATCTATATGGGAATCTCTAGCAATTAAAGGATCATGGGATCTTGTGGAATCCCTGTGGAGTGGGAAACCATCTCATGGTCTCTTTTTGTCCTTTGGAAATATTAAAAGAGTATTAAGAGTGGCTCCTAAAGTCATTACGGATCAGGATGCTCCAAAAATTATGAAAGGTGATGAGGTAGATGAAAGATCTAGATCAAATAGACTATAGGTTTGACGAAACCACATTGGATAATACTTATGAAATGGTTTAGGCCTAATATATTTCACTTTGTTCATCCAAGAATGGGGAGATGTATGTTTCAACATTACCTCTTAGACAAGTGGCAATCCCTCTAAAAATGGTTGATGAGGAATGTAGGAATTTAGGGGACCTAACACTCTTAGGGAAACTCCCTGTAATGCATTGGAAAGGATGGTTTCTAGAATCAATGATGCAGAAGACCTGCTAAGGGTTTCATCAAGATAACCTTGAATACTTGGTTAAAATTTGGTTTATGGTAAAATTTAAGAATTTAGAAAATAGAAATTGGACCTTATCTCAAAATTGCTTTTTTGAGGCGAAAAAGCTCTTGGTGCATCCATGATAGCCTAAAATATAAAACATGATCTTAGTAAAGGTTTGAAGTTATGCTAGATCAAGCTATATTCTATACCTTTGGAGTTTCAGGGATGGATATATTTTAGAAGTTTAGTGAAGTTATGGGTGGTGTTTGTCAATTAGATCCCAAATATTCTAGAAAGGATGCTTCATTAGTACATATATAGGTTAAGATGGATGCTATAAAATTTATTCTTGAGGTTTTAATTCTAAATATCAATGGTAAATAGTTATTTCAACCAATTGAATATGCATAATTGGGAAATAAAGAGAATTTTTGACATGATTTGACAAGCCTTGGTGGACATAAATTTATATGGCCTTATCCTATGTAGCATTTTTGCAAACAGGTTTGAAAAAGATCTTTGGGATGAAACCAAGTTTAGAAAACAAGACAACAATTGACCGACATTGAAAATGTTTTACAAAAGGGGGAAATGAAAAATGATGCTGACTTGAGGGGGAAAAGGGTTATAATTTTTCCTATCCTAAGCCCAATGTGGAGGTGATTGGTAAGGAAATTAGGCATCCTAAAAGAGGAATGAAAGTGAAAATAATAGAGCATATATGAATCGAAATGTAAGATTAAAAAGGGGACCCTCAATTTAGTTGGAAGTTGCAAGTTTACTAGATACCTTGGAAGGGGAGATTGATCATTAGTGTAATTTTAATGAAGCTATGGAAATAGAAGAGGTTAATATGTAAATGGAATATTTCATAATATTTTGGGTACAAAAGATGCTATATGTTTAGCTATAAAGAAGGTCACATAAGAGCCTACAAGTTTGGCTAAAGAAGAGGCTACAAATTTGGATACAACAATAGTTGTTACTTACTAAGTAACAAGGAAAGTTGGGAGCATTCAAAATCTAGTGAAGACAACTAATCCATCTGAATCCAAAGCCCTTACAAAAGGCTAGGATTTACAACTGATTCCAAAAATATTTGTTTCCAAAACCAAAATAGGAAAGAATCGCATACCATTTTATCTTTTAAGAGTAAGAGTCAAGGATGGAAATAAATTTTGGAAAAAATACTTTAAGATTATTTGGAGGAAATAAAGATGGGATGTCAAAAGACTATGGTAGAAATATTTTCTACAACTAGAAGGAAATTTTTAATATGATGAAGGGTTTTCTCCTTTCTTAATCCTAATTCCTTCGGAATAAGAATGGAACATTAAAGGCTAATTATTTTCTTATTTGGATCATGTTGTTTTAGGAGGAAGGGTGAGGTGTTTGAATTAAACAATGGTGGTTGTGAATATTTTGTAATTGGATATGACTTTGATTATAGGTGATGTTATAGGGTATTCATGTGTTTAGATCTATGAATTTATTTTGGAAATGGTTTTGAGGATTTGAGGTTCGAGTGTTTTGAGGAAATGAATCCTTAAGAGATAGAGAAATGAGAGATAATATAATAGGGAATGGATATCCTTGGTATGTAGAGATTTGGTTTTATGTTGAAACAAATCCTAATTTGGTGTTGCTATGAAAATCCAATGTTATGGCTACAAGAACTTAATTGAGGATGAGTTATCTACCTAATGAGATATCTACTACAACAGACCCATTATATATATAGATGATATTTATGGGTTGTACAATATCTTGTCTGGATGTGATGGATTTGGAAGTTTTATGACTAAGATCTATTTGAAGATTTGGTATTGTGGATGATTGCTCTTATTATTATTTGTCATGGGCCATTTAATGATGCATTTTCTAGGAGATCTCAAAAACTTTGTTATCATGGGTCTAGGTTCCTATATGTGTTTGGGATGGATTCCACTAGTATAATTTTATGTTTTACGTAAAGATTGGTTTTTTTTGTTGGTTTTATGTTTGATTTAAATCTATTAGAGAGGTTTGGGGATGATATGATGGAGAAGATATGTAAGTGAAAAGATGGTCTATGGAAGAGAGATATTGTAGAGTTATGGAAGACAAAGTAAGAAGTGAAGCAAAGGTGGGAAATAGACCTTATATGGGCCAATAATTTTATAATAAGTGTTTCAGAATGAGAAATGTGGAGTTCTATGGTAAAGAAAAATAACCAAAAAATGAAGAATGATATAATAAAGAGACCATTGAGCATGTTGAGTAAATGATCATGTGGATGATGGAGGAAGAAGGGTATTTTGGGGAATGATAAGGACAGAGCTAAAGAGGGGTACAGTCTAATTTATTTTATTCATAATGCTAAATTTTTGTTTGGTTCAGCTACAATGATTTGGATTTGGTTGGGCTACAGAATAATTTTTTTTTCTACTGAAGATCTATTTTTCTATGAAAGACTTGTTCACTTTATCTTCCTTGGATTTGAGAAATTGTTAACTAATACTTTATGATTTGTGTTGTGACATTGACATTGTAATGAATATTTTATGATGATTAATGAATGGTCGAGGGACCCATTGACCCTCTTATTTTTACCGTTAAAAATGCAACCATGGGAAGGATAATTACCATAAATATGTTTATTTGATGTATTAAACCTTACAAGAAGTATCATCAACCTAGAAACCATAATACATTACTACTTTATTTGCACATGGTAATCCATCAATAACATAATAATGAATATGATTTCATTATGGATATTTTAAGAGATAATTAATGAAGATGAAAATTTATTTAAATTAAAAGGAAAATCATACCTCCATTTCCATGTAACATTATGTCTAAAAATATTAATATTGAGAAATCAACCTAGTCAAACTCTTAGAATATTGGATTACTAGTGGAATTGAAATACAATGATAAGTTTTCATAGATTATTTTATAACTAATTTGATAACATTATATGGAGAAATCGTGTACTTGTTCATAACAATAATTGTGATATCGTAGTGGCTATCTAAATTATATCTTTGTAAACGAAACAAAGTGATAAAAAATGATCGAAACACAAGTTGGTTAGAATTAATGTAATTTTTAACAAGGTTATAAAACAATGAAGGATGATTTCGTGAGAAATTAAAAAAAATTAAGAGATATGAGAATATGAAAATATTTGGATTAAAGTAATGAAATGAATTAAAGGATTAACTATTGGGAAAAACATATGAAAATACTCGTACCTCCCAAAGATGATATTGCAACTTAATAACTAATGCTTGAGGTCTAGGCATATGTCACAATTGAAAAACTTGGAAGTTGATAATTATATATTAAATCTAAATATATTTTAATTATATCTCGGTGGAAACTAGATAACTATGCAATACGAATTCATTATGATTTGGTTGAACTCAATATCCCACAGTTCCCATGGTTAGGACCTAACTCTCAAAGATGAGCAATATATTCTAATTATATATTTTTAGAATTAATAGCAATGGAAAAGAAAATCATTATATTGATTATGATCTTAGTAGAATTCAGAATGTAGTTTTTGGATATGAACATGCATATGGCTTGTTTTTCTAGATTTTAGGTGGAGCAAATCTAATGAATTTTATAAGAATGAGATGATGTTTTTGATTATTAATATGATGAAATTCTTGGACATAAAATTGAATATCTTAATTATGTGAAGAGGAGTATAAAAAACTAATTTTAAAACTCTTATAATCATAATTATAATAGTTGGTATGTGAAAATTATGAGAGTTGTTATTGCTTAAGTGTTGCTCCTAGTTTGGGATGATGTAACATGAAAAAACCCTATTTAGATTCCTTGTAATCATGGTATTCATAATTGATATAATATGGTTACAAGTGGCATTATTGCTCGAATGTTTTTCCTGATTTGATGAATTTTTAA
This sequence comes from Taxus chinensis, assembly GCA_019776745.2. Taxonomy (NCBI): domain Eukaryota; kingdom Viridiplantae; phylum Streptophyta; class Pinopsida; order Cupressales; family Taxaceae; genus Taxus; species Taxus chinensis. The sequence goes on from CM034154.1 coordinate 195,945,644, forward strand.
TTGTGGATTGTGTTTGTACTATTTCATTAAAATAAGCAAACATATTTCTAGGACACTATTTCATAAACATGGAAAACCTACTTTTGTGAAATTGGATATAAGTTAGAAACTTGAAATAGTAGAATGGAATTGATATGGGGCATGTTTTAAAATATGTCGGGATGATGACCTATCTTTAGTAGAAACTAAAACACATAAAACTATAATGTGTATTTTAAAACTATGTATGGGACAATATAGTTCCTCTATTTGAGTCAATGAACTAGGGTATGAATCCTTGAAATAGAAATATTTATGTGTGTAATGAAATTAATTAGATAGATTTGAATATTAGTAGAAATATAACACCAAAATATAGAGAAATGATCACAATATTAGAGTAGAATGACTTAACCACTTGGAGAAGGAAACCTTCAAACCATATAATATGAATCAAGTGTTCAATATGATGATGTTATCCTACTCTTTAACTCCCATATATACCCTACTACATTATGCAAAAAACCAAGGACAACACATTAAGCATATGAAATCATAAATAAATATGATATGAGATTATAAGAGAGTATGTTAGCCACAAGTAAGCTATCCATATCCTGATATATAACCTAGGGTTAAGGGAATATCATGCCCATATCCTTCAAAGAAACATTTTCCCCAATGTTGGTAACCTATAGATGCTATTGTCAAAATGTGTCACCTTACCATGTTGAATCTTTGAGGTATAAATTATTCCATTTGATCAGATACTCAGTGATGAATGATGTCCTTAATTTATTAGTAATTGTTTGTAGGATTCCTTTAGTATCCAAGATGATGTGTCCCTTCTCATCAAGATTTGGTAACACTAACTGAGAATGAATCATCTTCCCAATGACATTTTTCAAGAGAGAAACATAGAAAACTAGATGTATTTTAGTAGACTAAGGAAGTTCCATTTTATATGCCACGCTGCCAAGTTTTTGAAACACTTGATAAGGGCCATAGTATTTTGGTTAAATATTGTTATTTTTTTGTTTTTTCAATTATATTTGCTTATATGGCTGCAATCATACAAAAACAAAGTATACAAATTCAAAGCATCACTTGCTGTGGTATTGATAAACTTTTTTCTTCATGTGGTTTTATATCATTACCAAGTTCTCTTTAAGGCTTGATAGAACCTCATGTTGGTGTTGAATGTGATCTTCAATTGTTCTTACTTCAGGATAAAATCGTAAGTTGGAAGTGAGGGATGGTGGATGGTAACCGTATAATGCCAAGAATAGGGATATTTTGGATAAAGCATTAAATATAGTGTTATACCAACATTTTTCAAGTGGTAACCACTTGAATCATCTCTCCTTCTTATATGAAGCGAAGTAACGTAGATACCAATCTCAAAAATTTGTTTACTACCTCAATGTGTTCATCATACTGGGGATGTTATGATGAATTACAAGCCAATTGAGTACCCAAACATGATAACAAATCAATCCAAAAATTACTAGTAAATATAAGACCATGATCACTAACTATAATCTTGGGTGTTCAATGTACCCTCTAAACTATATCCATAAAATATATAACAATTGTACTACTATAAATGGATGGGACAAGGAACAAAAATGATCATACTTAGTGAGTTTATCCACAACCACCATATTTGCATTTTTCCCTTTAATTTTTGGTAATCTTGTGATGAGATCCACAGAAACCTCTACCCATTGATCACTAGGAATAGATAGAGGTTGTAAGAGGTCTAAAGATTTAATAGTTTCACACTTATTACATTGACATGCCAAACATTATGCCACAAATTTCTAGACATCTACTTTTAAACATTTCCATAATCATTCATGCTTAATTCTATGATAAGTTTTTAGGAATCATCAATGGTGACCCACTAGAGAAGAATGGAGTTATGAGAGAATAAAAAATTTAAGGGTAGAGTTTGTGTATAAGTACAACCTTTCCTTGTACCAAAATGCATCCCCCTTCCGGAATTGTTTTATAAAATACTCATATCATGTTGGAGATTCTGAATGAGAGTGTGGGGATCTTTTTTAATTTTCCATTATGATCTTTCTTGATCCACATAATCTTTTCGTGATATGGATATGGCATATAAAAAATTCTTATGTGGACTCATATCTCCTAAATAGTGCATCAACTATCACATTTTATTTTCCTTTTTGTAAATGATCTCAAATTCATATCCCAACATTTTGGTGACCCACTTTTATTGTTCTTCAAATGATAGTATTTTATCCAAGAAGTATTCCAATATATCATGATTTTTCTTTACCTTGAAGTGACAACCCCTGAGAAATGGTCTCCACTATTTGAATGAATGAACAACAATAATTATTTCCTTCTCATAATTTCATTTTAATAGGTTCTTACCTTTGAGTTGATGACTCTCAAATGAAATGGGGTGGCCTGTTAACATAATATTGTACCTATGGCACACCCTAAAGTATCACATTCAATATTGAAGGTTTTGGATAAATATGGGGTAGCCATAAGTGCAGTGGTACACATTGCATTCTTCAGCTATTCAAATACCTGTGTTACTTCCTCATTCCAATGAAAAGAATATTTATTCAATAAAATTGTGAGTGATATTGTAATTATACCATAATTCTTCAAAAATTTATGATAATAACATGTAATCCCTAAGAATCCCTTGATGTTTTTGAGATTTTTAGGAATCTTCCAATCTTTCATGGCTGTGATGTTATGAGGATCCACTTTTACCCCTTCATGAGACATGATATGACCCAAGTATTATACCTGCTTTATCCAAAAATCACACATAGAGGGCTTGGCATAAAGGTGTAATTTTTCAAGAGTGTCCAATACCTTATTAACATGATGAAAATTTTCCTCATAATTCTTTCTATAGATAAATACATCATCAAAGAATACCAAGACAAACTTCCACAAAAATAATTGAAAGATTGAATTCATCAAAATTTGGAAAGTAGATGGAACATTTGTAAGTTTAAAAGACATTACTAGAAATCCGTAGTGGCCTTCATGTGTCCTAAATGTTATTTTATGAATATCATCATGATGAATTATGATTTGATGGTATCTCCATCGAAGATCTAATTTTTTAAAATAAACAACACCATGTCATTCATCTAACAAATTTTCAATGACATGAATATGATACTTATCTTTCTCTCTATATTTGTTGAGTTCCTTGTAGCTTAGACACATTTTCCAACCTTCATCCTTATTTCTTACCATCACCACTGGGGAAGAGTATGAAATATTACTATGGCGAATATTATCTGGTTCCATAATCTCTTGTATCATCTTTTTAATCTCACTCTTTTATAGATAATATTACCTGTGAGGTAAAATGTTGAGTGGTTGGATTCCTATTAGTGGCTAAATAAAATGAACATTATCTCTTTTTGGAGGTAACCCTTTCGACATATCCCAAAAAATTATTGATTTCTTATTAACAATTTCTTGTAGATCTGATGGTATAGTTATTTTTGATGGTTGAGCTTCTCGTGAAAAAATTATGTCACACACCCATTGAAAACCTTCTTCGGAAAAATTTGCATTTGATGTGAACTTACCAATTATGAATCTTTTGTTTGCATCCCTCATAACTTAAAATACTCCCTTCAAAGTGGAACTGCATGAACAATTCCTGGAATTTCATCTCTATGGTTCCCAATGTAGTAAGCCATTAGAACCCTAACACAATTTATACACCCCCATTCAAATGGAATACATGGGAATTTATAGCATGTAATCTCTCGTGGATATATTAATCTTATAGAATTTTATCAAGCAACTAACTATAATATCATCTTCCATCACAACTTGAAACTCTACGGTTGGATATACAAATCAATTTAAATGCAAAACCAACTTATGATTGATGAAATTATGAGTAATTATAGATTCAATCAATACCATCACCCTTAGTTTCTTTAAGAACCTTACCATCTCAATGGTTTGTGGGACACTAATTCTAGATGGTACATGGCATGATATACTTGATTGAGATTCCTTAGTCACAATCTTAAGAACTGCGTACCCTACTAAAATTGGGTTCAATAATTTCAGTGCAACATGGGATGATCTCTCAATGTGGGAATTGAATGCATGAGACAATCCTTTGGTTAAGGATAGCTTCATCAGATGAAAATTTTGGTTCCTTTCATCCCAACTTGCTACAAATGTTCTAACCAGCTCTTACTCGATGTATAAACTAAGAAACTCTAAGAAGATAGGGTGAGAGAGGGAAAAAAATAAAAAAATGAAGGTGATGCACAAAACTGTAAATGGATCGATTTTGGATGTACAAGAAACATGTAAATTTAAAAATGAAGATTTAAAATATACACATAACTTGGAAGGAAGTAAAATGGAAAAGAGTGAATACGTGTAAGAAGACATAAGTGCTTACATGAAATGCATAACATTCAAAGAAATGAAGTTTCGCTTGTATTAATATCAACACAACCATTTCCAGACACAATTTTGTGGAAATAAAACTTCATATGTAAATTACAGATGCCAAAAGCAAGGATTTTGTAATCTCATAAGGGGAGATTCAATTTAGGTGAATATAAACTATAAAATAGGCCAAAGTACTTACATTTACATCGTCTTAGAGAAACGGAGGGAAAGGAAGTCAATCACATCCGGTGATCAATGAATTCAACTACCCGCCACCACCAAAGACAACTCAAAGGATAGGTATGGGTTCCTAACATTTTCCTAACCACATGCCATCCAATTTACAGGACTAGGAAAATGGCACCCATACTTCATTAATTTCTATTTATTGAGGTAGTTGAATGTATGGTTTAAAAAAAAGCATGAATTTTATGTGTCTTGAGGACTCTCTTTGATATATAGTTTCTTGTGGCCTTCTATATTTCCTAGATGATGAGTGGAATTATATCTGACCTCTGCAATGCATTATATTACCCACAGAATTTTTTTATTTGTCCCACGATATTCGTTGTGCCTTGTGGCTTAATTTGGTCTTCAAACTTGTGTGGCCTTTACTTCGTATAGTACATTCTTCTCAACATGTCATGGTGGTATATTTATTTACCTTGCAACTTTCAACCCTATTGGGATATGCCAATAGTTTTGTGGAAATGACCAATTCCATGAAATCTTGTATTTTTCTAGTCTGTATAGCATTACACTTCCATACCATGAAGCACTAAACTCCATAATTTCTACACTCCATGCTTCATGTCCTTGGCCAATTTCTAACTTTCCATGGGCATGTAGACTTTGTGGTACTTGAACTTACCATGTTGTTGTGAAGGACTGACATCATTGAAATATACCAAGTGTTGAGCTCAAGCTTCTTTATTTGACGGGTTAGGAGAACCTGAAAAACACTACATTTGCACACTTTCAAAAGAATAACTCAGTCTTCCATGGATTTCTTGAGAAAAAGGTGTCTAAGTTATAACTTAGATGATTTATTCAAAATTACATGGGGTGTGATTTCAGACAATGGTTTGGAGACCTCCAAGGGACATCTTCATGTTATATGTAAATATCAGTAGCCTTGAAACATCCATTAGAAATAGAGTCAAGTTTGGAACTTGAATCTGATCCTTAAAACTTTATAATTATCCCTAAATTTTCATAAAATTAACGCTGATCTATATTTGACCTCTGAGGCTAATCTTTTAGAGCTTTAAATAAAGCTTAAAAACTACCCCAAACATTTTTTATTCTTTCCATGGAGGGAGGAAGCTGAAATGGCATGTGCATTATTTCAATAGACTTCATTATTTCAATGGACTTCCAAAACCTATATACAAAATAAGATAAGCATATATGCTTCAAGTGAAATATGCATAGTGTGAAAAAGAACTTTTTATAAACAAGGATGATCACCACAAGGATTGAATAAAAGGAACTTAATCAGTGATCAAGAAAAGGAAATCAATCATTGATCAACACACAATGAAAGGAGGGAACCTCCAACAAAAAAAGAAAGGAGAAAAGACAACATTTATGTACAAGATGCAAGACCAAATCAAAGAGAAGGTTTGAGATAAACCCCATTAACCTAGATTTGAAGTTCCTTCCCATCAATTTTGGAATAATCAAAATAGTTTTCCTAGATACATGTAGTGATAATGTATGGTCGACTCCAGAGTGCATCAAAATTGGAGTGTCATCTTGGTTTTTCTTTTTTTACATCCCATTTTAGGACCAAATATCCTACTTTGAAAGCCTAAGATTTGGATTTCCTGTCAAACCATTGCTTAGTTTATTTCTAATGTTTTTATAGTCTGATCATGGAAGATTTACTCAATTCCTCAAGCTCAATCAATTCTACCATCCTAATTTCTCTTTGATCTTCACCCTAAAATTTTAACTATTGGGCCAGCTCTATTGAAGTCAATTCCAGAGATAAAGGAATCCTGACCACTACCATAAGCAATGATAAAAGAGAATTTCTGTTGCTTTCTTTGATGTGATTCTATCGTCCTAAAGACAAACTCTCACCTTGGTATGCCATTGCCTTTGGTTGATATCCATTTTATATTTTCATGATTTTGATTAAGTTCTTATTAATAGACTTTACCAAACCATTACCCTGATGGTAGTAATTGGAAGAGGTCTTCATGTATATTCCAAGCCTAGAATACCAATAATAAATTTTAGAGCCTAAGAAGGCTTTTTCATTATTAGAAATAATGGTCTAGGTAACCCAAAACCTTATCACAATGTCTTCAAGGAAATCAAGGATGACCGAATCAGTAGATTCTATCTACACGGTAAACTAGTTAGTCATTGTCAAGACCCATTTATGACCCACACTTGATGAAGAATTGATCATGCCTATAAAGTCAATCCCCCATTGAGAAAATGTTTCATTCAATTGAAAGGGATGAATTGGGAGGGCCACCATCTTATTTTTACTAGTGAAGATAGCATAGTCTTTACATTTTTTGAACCACTGATAAGCATCTGTGAACAATGTGGGCTAGAAGCATCCTGCCTTTATAATTTTCATTATTTTGGCCTTAGCTAAGAGATGTCCACCTGATAAACCATTAAGGAATTAGAATAAGACTTTATTCATCTTCTCACCTGGAATGCACCTTAAAAACACTCTATCAAGGTTCATTTTGAAAAGTATCCCACCAATAGATGCATAAGGAATTGATTACAACCTACGATGTCAACTTTTTACTTTTCTTAAGCTAGGAGGATATATTCCCGTGGATAGAAATGTGAATACATCATCAATCTATCTTTTTAAATTAAGTTGGCATCCTTGATTATGTAGATCTTCTTCATTTGATGGAATTATATCATCCCATAGGTTTTTTGCATTGGGAAGATATTCATCATCCCAAGGATGTACAATACTTCACAAATCTTCATCTCGAGGATCCCCTAAGTCCTGAGGATCCTTTTTGGTTTGTTCCTACTATTCTTCTATAAAGAAGGAGGCTTCTTGATTATCATGAGCATCTAAGGCAAGCTTCTCATAAGGTGTTATGTCTCTTACCAATTTTGTGGCCTTGATGGTTAATAAATACTTCACAATATTAGTCACCCATATAAATTATTTTTCCCTAATTTATACTCCTATGATGAAGTTTCTCATACTGGGGTGTGAGACTAAACAATTGACGCGATTAGTGGCTAGCATACTTTTGAAATTGTTGAGAGCTCTCATGGTGGAAAAGACATGTTTCTCTACATGAATGTATTTTAGCTCACAATTATTTAGTGTTTGAATGAATAATGCCATTGGTTTCTTTGAATCATTTTCATTTCATTTTCTTAAAACCATAACAACACTGGCCTTAGTTCCATATGCATAAAGGATAAAATCCTTTGAATAGTTTGGGTTATAAAGCACGGGAGCCTTAGAAATCACAAGTTTGATGTTATTGAGTATTTATTTTCCTTCCATGGTCCATTTTAAATCCAAATCCTTCTTGAGAATTAGATTTATAGGCTTAACCAATCCAACAAAATTAAGAATAAAATTCCTAACAAAATTTATCTTGCCTAGGAAAGTCTGCAAGGCCTTCTTGTGAGCTATTAATGAGAGAGAAATAATGACATATTTTATTTTAGGTTCAACGGAAATACCATCCTTAGAAACAATGTGGCCCAATAGCTTACCTTGCAAAATTACAATAATACATTTCTTAAGGTTAAGAGATACCCCAAACTCCTTGCATCTTTAAGATATTTTCTCAAGATGAAGGATATGATATTTACTTTCCTTTGAGAAAATAGTGATATCATCCAAGTAAATGAGGATGAAATAATTGATATATCATTTAAAAGCAATATCCATTTTTCTTAAGGTTAAGAGATACCCTAAACTCCTTGCATCTTTAAGATATTTTCTCAAGATGAATGATATGATATTTACTTTCCTTTGAGAAAATAGTGATATCATCCAAGTAAATGAGGATGAAATCATTGATATATCATTTAAAAGCAATATCCATTTCTATTTTAAAGTGGTATACACATTTGATAAACCAAAGGGCATATTATGATACACATATGTTCCCCACTTGGTTATAAATGTGGTCTTATTTTGACCATCTTCTCTAACATTTATTTGATTGAAACTTGAGTAGCTATCGAGCATTTTTTTTTTATCTCCTACTACTATTTGGAAAAAAATTTCCATAGAGGTCATAGGATAATGATCTTTTAAGGAGGTATTGTTCAAGTCCCTAAAATACACACATAACCCAATTTATCCATTTTTATTCCTAACATGGACCAATTTAGCCACCCAAGAGGAGTACTTGATGGGGAATATTTTTTTCCCTTGACGAGCTTAGATAAATATTTTCTCATGAGGGGCTCAACTCCAGGGTTGACAAGCCCTTGCCTCTATCTGGTTGGCTTGGCCCTAGGATTAAGATCTATAGTGTGTTGAACAATTCTTGAGTAAAAACCCTTAATATCTTCATAATTACATGAGAAAAAATTGTTATATTTATAGTACAAGGAGATAAAATCTTGCATCTTAGATTCATCACATACCTTTCCAAGAAATAGCTCTTTGACTTGTGCAATAGTGACTAGTTGATAGTCCTATTTTTTTGTTATATTTTTTTTATCCCCTGAACTCATCATCAAGACTGCAAATGTGTTTAAGAGTGACCAAACCTTTGGGAAATTTTTTTGTCCTTATCTGAATGACTTGATCAACATAGCCATCATCCAAATTAGATTGCAATCTTGAGGATAACTCAACTTCATTTTTGATAAATTAGACAATTTGTTCCACTATCAAATATCTTCCATCTGACTTGATTATCTAGAATTGATGGTCTTATAATCATCTTACCATGTTGTTAATTTTCTTGGATAAGATATTCAAATGGAGATAATTGTGATCCAAAAGCCACCATTTTGTCTGCTTCTTTGTTCAACTTCCATGACACCACTTGAAGGTTGATGGATTAAAAAATATCCAAAATGTCTCAAACTCGAGGCCTATAAGATTTCAAAATATTATTCTTGTCCACACACTTCCCTATAACTTGGTGGATGACCAATTCTATATCCAAAAATATCTGCAAGGCCTTGATTTGTCTCTTTTCTGCAATGAGAAGAGCATAAATCAATGCCTCATATTATGCTACATTATTTGAACATGCGAGTTGTATCCTGAGAGTGAAGAATAATTTATCATCCATTAGAGAAATGAGAAATACACCCACCCTAGCTTCATTTATGCTTCTAAGACCATCAAATAACATTTCCATAATCTAGAAACATGGTTTTATTATTTGTGTGGCATGAGGGTAGTGAAATCCTCTTCGTGAATGTAGTAGGTGTGTAGATAGTTTAAGGGTCACATTCATAGTTTTATTTGGCCATTTCATCTAATAAAAGACAATGAAATGAACTAGGAGGAGTGGAATACTCTACTGATACTGACTCATATTCTTTATTTTCATGTATTATGCAATTTTATTGGAGAGGAGTAGGGCGATAAGACTCAACATGATAAAAAAATTGGTTTAACCTCGATGGCAAATTTAGTACCATATCTAGTTCTTAGGATCATGTGAGACCAATATGAGGATAAATAACCACCCACCTTAACTGTAAAATATCTTGATAGACAAATGGAATATAAAGGAGACAGGTCAATGAATGAGACATCTTGAGTTATGATTAGACTTGGACAAGCGTGAAAGGTTAACTCAAGATATTTGATCACTCCTAAAATGTTGAGAGTTGAGCCATCAAGCTACAAGACACCTTTAGAAACTGATTGTACTAAAGGCCTAAAATATCAACAATTTTACTAGGCATTATGGTGGTGTAAATTAGCTTGCAGCAATTAGTATGTTATTTATCAATCTACACTCATTTAATTATTAGACCTAGGGACGTAAAATTTCAATATTGTCAGTGATGTATGCAAAGTTACAAATGTTTGGGAGGTATAAAGGTAAATTTATGTCACTACAATTAGGAAATATCAATGCTATAAATGAACTAGATTTTGAGTGAAAGTAAATACTATGGCTAATGAAAAAGAATGTAAAAAAAGAACATAGATAAATGAATACATTTATGGTAATCTAATTAGGCAATGAATTAAAGCAACAAACAAAAGGAGAGGGTTAGCAAACCACAAGTGGGCCCTTCCTTGGGTGTTAATCCTTCCTAAGGCATGTGTCTACAATAAATTAATAGAACTTGGAATTTTATTTCATCAGCATGAAGATTTCAGTTGGAAAATACAACAAATTAGCTACCTATGTATTGATTTGTTGTTCTCTATATCATCTATATCTGATCTCCCTATCACAAGATTAACCTTTCCTTTTTATACATTTCATTACAACATAGGCATGAAGAGATAGATTCCTACTATGAGTTCTAGTTGGATTAAGTAAAATATCTTAAGCAAACAATCTAGAAACTTACATGCATGAAACATAACTATTCAATAGATGTTCTCATACAATCATATAACTTAACTAATCGATCATTCAATCAACTAGCTATTAAATTATGAGTTAAATCAATTAGTTCTTTGTTTGAGTTACAACACATAATCAATTATCAAGTGATGGTGTTGAGTCTTCTTCGTGTTATCATAACTGCTTCTTCCATCAACATGTGTGATCTTAGGTATAGTTTCAAAATTGTGCAAGATCCTCATAAACACAGCTTATGTGTGTGTGTGTGACCTCCTTTGGCTATAGATGATTTGCTGTGGATGATTCCCTTTGGCTACATATCGTTTACTGCAGACAACCTCTTCACTGTGAATGATTTCCTTTGGTTGCATATAAAAAATTCTTTGTAAACAAGGTTGAGATTTATACAAAGCACCATTTAACATCATATTGCAACCAAAATAATAAATGCATACTCATAATCCAAAAAATAAAGTAAACTTTAGTAATAATTATATTAACTAATATCTATGCCATGAGATCAAGTTATAATGAAGATGTTTAGCAGTATAATAGGAAAACATAAGTCCAGGGAAAGTGGCTCAATAGACTACAAAAGATGAGGTGTTTCAAAAAGGAATTAAACAAATCATCACACCCTAGACTTAAATTCTTGAATTCCCTCATTTAGGATTCTTTATGTTCCTCTGCTGGCTTAGGATCTTCTTAAATGATCCTGCACAAGCACCTGAATTCCACTGGTGTAGATGTTCCTTCAGGATCTGTGAAGAAGTAACCTCCATTCCTTTTGTATATTTCCATGATCCTATTCTGTATTTCATCATCTAAATGAATACCACTAGATTAATGTGGTACATGATAGTGGAATATTGGTGGATAATAACCAATGGGAAACCAAGTTTTTCCACATCATTTAGAAACTTCAATGTATGCATTGAACCTATTTAAAGTTGGAATGATGTTATGATAAGATTTCATTTTCTTTCTTTGCATCTCAAGGGATATTTATTGCCAACGCATCCTACAAGCATGTGTTATCTCACGTGCATTGAACTTAATGTGTTCCCTAGCTTATTCATGAACTTTTTTTCTCATCTGGTACACTCGTTGTTTAATATCCATGTGTTCCATGTATTTTCCATATTATTCAATAATTTCCCCTATATTCGAAGCTTCAGTTGTGGTCATTAATGGTTTCTCCTTTGATAATTTCATGTACTCTTCCATCTACTTCTCTCTATACAATTTATTGTTAATATAAGAGTACAATGTCCTAATTGGAACATCTCCAATGTAAAGTACCGGGATCTAGTCCCTGTCATATTCCAAGGGATAATTGTACATATACAACTCACATAACAACAATTGAATTTCATGAGGCATTTTTAGGTAAATTCGGAAGAAAATTCTCTATCCAATTATATCAAATGGAATATCTGAGTTGATACAGGTATACTTTAACTGTAACATCTACTCTTTTAAGAAAATCACATAAATGTTAGAAGGTGGCCTGCATTTGAGTATGTCACTGGTCACATGAACTTTATCTTCCTACTTTTTCTTGAGCCTTTCAATTTCCTTATCCTTGGCTTTAAGCTCCTTGTTCTTTTCCTCAATGTCTTGCTAGTGTTGGATGATTAGTTCTTCCTTTTATCATTCCCATATGCATTGGAAATGATTAACTTAGTAGAGTGTGTCACTTATGTTTTCATTGATGTCACAGGGGTTTAGGTGATCTAGGTATGCTGGCTAGGTGATCTAGGGGTCTCCAAAGGTGCATATGTGTGGATTGTGTTTCACATTATCTATAGGTCAAAAATGATACTGCAAGCATGAAAAAGATGTCTCACAGGGTGTATCAAGTCATCTGGTGGAAGTGATAGTTGAAATTGGCCCATTCAGGCTTGTTTCTGGTGCGTGATGAGGTGTGAGAAGTTGGTACATGTCATGGCATGGTCTTGTGATCATGGAAGAAGCCTAGGAATAGTGTCTATAACATGTGTGATAAAAAAACTAGGTCCAATTTAGCTCCTGGAATCAAACTTCAAAAGTGCACAGAAAGTGGCCTTAAGAACCAACAATGTAGACTGAGGTAAATGAGATGGGATAGAATACTATAAGAATATTTATTATAAATGGACTTATGTATCATGTATTAGGGTGAGTTTTGGTGCTCTAAGGAAAATTTCATCAAGTTATGAGAACGTGTGTGAAAGTTGTGCTAGTTTCCCAAATTATTAACACTCATGAAAAAATATATTTCATCCTTAAGATAATTTATAAAAGGAATTTTTTTAAAGGATTCTAATATTGAGATAATGCAAAAATTATCAAGTGAATTGGACAAGTTTCAGAGAAGTTATGAGCATTCTTCTAACTATGCTTTTCTCTCTCCTAAGTATCTTCTTGAGTTAGAAATAGAAAAAGTGGTCTGCATAACCTTAAATCACTTGGATGTGAATTTTGGAGGCTAGTCATGGTCTATAAATGATATCCTCATGCTCCTTGATTTTTTTTAGCTTCAAGATGACTTATCTTAGTTCAAATCCCTCACAATGAAGCACAATGTGGTGGATACAATTGGGTTGCATGAAGGTACTGTGATCCTGAAGCTATATTTTTGATGTGGTACGAGTATTGATCATTCCTAGAAGTTATAAAATACCTTGAACATGATCAAGAAATATATTTTGAGTGCTCTTGCTTATTTTGGGCAACCTTGTTCATTATTGGCTATGTGGTTGTTTAAGAGCCCCGGGGTTTAGAGAGCATATTTTATGATTTGTAGTGAAGCACATCCTTGAAAAAAAGTTGGAAATTTTAACACAAGATTTTAGGGTGAATCTTGATAAAAATATTGTTGCATATGGACAATTTGAGATCTGCACAATATTGTTTTAAGTAACTGTGTTGTGGTATTTGAAGCTCTTGGAATAGACTGAGGTGGTTCAAATTGTTGCATTGCAGTCAAAGATCTGGGTGGTCCATTATAATAGTGTTTGAGACTCCAAATTATTCTTTCCAATCACTCTATACATTACATAAAACTTGAAATCATCTCTTCTTGATATTGATATCACTGTCAGGGTTTGTATTACCCTATACACTACAATTTTAGTTGTCTGAGAAAGATTGGAAGTTGTTCATGCTTGGAAATTATTTTGAAGAGATGGAGGAATGCCCCTTAAAGGATGAAATTTTTTAACTTCGTGTTTTCATCATATTTGGAGAGAGAAATCATTTTTTTTGTGACCTCAGGTATACCCAATGGCTCGAACCATGTCCCTAGGGTTTCGAAGATTTTTTTTTAATATCTTGAAATAACTAATTAAAATTCAAAATATTTTATAGATATATTTTCCTTCAGGAAAGGTTAAATTTACAAATTATTATTTTTTGATTTAGTCAAGAATTTGAAGAGAAAGATATGATAGCCTTTGAGATATCCCATGGAATTGAGTGCAGGGTCAAATTTTGATTTTTCTAATGCTATCAAGGTAAACGATTTGAATCCTCATGCAAAGGTTTCAAGGTGTATGTAGTCAATCAATCAACACAAGTTTGGTCATGGTTTAGTTTGAAATTTCAAATTCATCGTGACAGAGGTATGGTGTTCCATCTGCAAGCACTGTGTGGGGTGTGCAGATTTCTCCAAGAGTAAAATTTATGATAACAAGTAGCCAAAATATCTCGTAGGGTTCTTAATAGGTAATGTGCGTATCAATTATCATCAAGGAAAATTTGGTGTATCACGAAAACTAAATTTTTGTGACAGTGACCTCAAAATTATCTCTCATCACTGTGAAGAACTAGTGAACATCCCTGAAGTGAAAATATCTTTGAGTAGGGTGATCTAAGGTTACTTGCAAATTACTTAAGAGAAAAGGACAATATCAAGCAACACAATGGAATGTTTGGCTTGATGTGAAATCTTGAAAATTTGTTGACAATATGAAGTATGTAGTTCTAAACAGTTGTTAGAATAATTTTTGAAATTTGAGGGAAGGTGTAGATACTTAAGACCAGTCAGTTGTATTTAAATGAAGCCTAAGTGAAGTCAAAAGACACTTAGCAGTTAAAAATACATGCTCTACCCCCCTCTGAGGTTGAATTGGAAGACGAAGAGGTAAAATGTGAAGAGTCACAAAAATTATTGTCTTGAGTTCGAGAAATAATTTGAAGAGACAAACATGAAACAAAAAATAAGGGAAAATTGAGGAGATGAAAACAAAAAGTCAATAGGGAAGTTAAAGTGGTTGTATTATTGTAAGATTAGCTTGAGTATGTAAAGGGAAGTATATAGGTGTAAGTTACTGAAATTATTGTTATTGATGAAAACCCCTTTTCTCTTCAATTGAAGAAAACTTTGTTGTAAAGAAAAACCCCCTGGAATTCTCTTTCAGGACAGTAATTGGTTCTTATGGAATGAATATGGTGAAGTTATTGTAATAACAGGTTGATGAAGGAGAAAAATCTAGCTGGACTGTAGTTGAAAGTTTTGTCAAAGCATATTGATGTCAGGATAACATTGTTGAGATTTTGATTGTATATTATAGACTATTGATGTGGATCAAATCCTTGTGCTCTGTTCTAAATATCAATAAAGAAAGGATTTGATTATGTTTTGTGTTCTTGTCATGATAGACTATATAAAATTGTGATCAAGCACTAGTGTATGTGATTTATGAGGATGTATGTTCATTGTTTGAAATAGAAAAGTGAAAGTTTTTATTACAAGACTGATTCACCCCCCTGAGTCCTTTTTCATTTCTAACATTTTCAAACTGCTTCACCCAGTAATCTAATAATTTTTTTTGAGTGTCCATGTTTCTACAAGATCCTTTTGGAGGTTCTCTAAAAACTTCTCTGATGATAACTTGTGGCTGTAAGCTAGCTTGTGGCAACAATGGGGGAATATGATCTAATATGGTATGAACTGTATCCTTGGTAACTGTAGGGGAATTCCCTTGTACCATCTCAATCTGATTAGGTTGGGGTTCTTTTTCAATTCCATGAACAATATTTTCTATAATTTCTTCAACATTATGGGGTAACTAATTCCTAATTTCCATTTCAACAGTCTGTGGTTCAGGAACTGCATGGTCATGTGTTGCCTCTATCTTCTCTGCATGGCCATGTGTTGTATCTTCAATTTGTGTTATCAATGCTTTTCCTTCATGATTTTCATGGGTTTTCCCAACATGAAATGCCTCTGCATGAACTTCAATCTATTCAGCAGTGCCTTCTTGAATAGGTTTCTCACCATATTCTTCCTACTTATTCTCTTCTATCTCCTTCATGGTGTCCTCCAAGCCTTGTTCATCACATGCAACTTCAGCACCACACTATTAAATGTCCATTGGCATAGGTTCCACATCCCTTTCAACATTATCTACATCACTGTCAAGTGAGATAGTGATAGTTTTCCTAGGCTTTGAGGTTTTGGGATTTTTGTTACACAACCTATGTGAATGCCTAGAAATTTTAAGGGATGTACTGGAAGACTTTATTTTTCCCTTAGATGAAGATGATTCAGGTGTGGATATTTCAAGTAGGGTTTTTGCAACAAGAATCCTCTTTAGAGAAATGGGCTGAGAATCTTATTCTGGATATGGTGGTTTCTCAGAAACTAGAGTTTCTATAGGTTGAGAAGTGGAGGCCATGGGCTCAGACATAGGTGTGGAGGAAATTCATGTGATTTTCATTATTTTCTTCCTTTTTCCTAATAACTCATCATTGTGTTTTGACCTAGAAAAATCTCCCCATTTCACTACAAGGTGTTCTCTTTCTAGTGTGTGTTTTACAATCAAAGTGATAATATAATGGTGAGACAAAGTTGACCTCCCCCTTTGTGACTCTCTACTCATTCTTTTCAATATTTCATTTAAGAAATTGGGAACATTAATATGTTTACCATTCTTTAAATGATTGAGTAACTTGAAATGGATAGTATTCAACTTGGAGTATCTACCCTCACAAGGAAAGTATTTTATAATATAATTGGCAAAATCAACCCAAAATGGTTTCAAAGAAGTGTGAAATTACCTTGTCGATCAGTCATGAAGTTATCATATGCATCACCAAATTCTTGTCAAGCTACATCTGGGTTTGCCTTCTTAGGAAAAAGATCACCTTTTGTGGGAAGCCCTATAGCTGCAACTAAAATATCGTCGTCAAGTTTCACTACTAAACCCTTAACAGTAGCCTCTCCATCCTTGAATGTGGTAGAAAATTCCTTTACCATGGATTCGTTGAAACCCCAGAATTGATTGATATATTCCACCCATCCACTATTTTGAAAATACTAGAATATTTTAGGCTGGTTGCGGAGTTGAGAATGGTTTTAAGGCTCTGGTGAATTAAATCCCCTCCTATTTTGAATTCTGCAAACTCCTTTAAATCTAAGAGGAAAAATATCACAATTTGTAGTGATGGTGTAAGAATTTGAATACATTTACAGTTTTTTAGTACTTGAGTTTTTGAATTCTGCAACTGAATCGCATGCAACATAAAAAGGAATGCATTAAATTGGTTTGATGGCTGCAAACTTGTGAGGTGAGGTTGTGTGACAAAGTGGGGTGATGTGGAGTGACAACTCATAGGGTGAAAGACGAAGGCATATAATATATTTTTAAAGACATTCATGATATGACATAAACATTAATTAAACATAATCATTCTATTAATACTTTATTAAAGTGAAATGAGTGCACTTATCTCGAGAAATGCATTGGATGATGATGACATGTGTATTGTTATAATTTGTGCCTTTTGGTGCATGTAGACTTATCATGATGTTGTATGTTGAGGTGCCACGATGTTACGGATGTTGTTTGTAGTGTTGCAAAAGTATGTAACGTCATGTTGAAGGATCCTTAATGAAATCATTTGATTCCCAGAGAGGGAATATTGATTTTTTCTAGTTCTAGTCATCTTCATCACCGTTCACATGTGTAGATTGTTCCTTATTTTATTCATGCAATCATAAGTTCAGCTAATGGGAAAAAAAAGCATAACTTTACTGCATGCTTCTATAAGTGGAGATTTAGTCTTTACACCATCTCCTTCTGTCAGAGGTGATCCACTTCTTGCAACAAATACACCAAATCTTGTAAAACAAAAATTATAAGAAACAAAACATGTTATTTGAGTGGTGTTGATCACTAAGAGGGATGATCACATCAATTTTATTCACCCTTGGAGTATTCAACAAGCTGAATAAACCAAGGCCATTGAGCATGTCATTCTTCAAAAACTTTAGAAGATGAACTAGCAGGTTCAACTTCTAACCTTAAATCTGATGTTCTCATCTCCATCCTGCTTTGACCTCCTCTGAACTGCTGCATAAAGGTTCTTCTATTAGTTGGATTCTTATACAACCTCAACATATGACCATTGACCAATAGTTTGAACCTCATAGGATCTATGGTGGTGAGTTTTATAGCTCCATTGGCAAATATTTTCTCAATCTCATACGGACCTAGCCACCTTGTCCTGAGTTTTCCCATGTGGTCTTTTTACTTTGAGTCAAATAAGAGGGCCTAATGACCTTCTTGAAAGTCTCTTGTCTTGATGAAATTTTCATGCCACTTGATCCTTTACTTTTGTACTACCTTTGTATTATGCATAACTCTTATCCTCATTTCATCCAACTCATTGAGTTGGAGAATCCTCTACCTCTAAGCTTCAGATAAATCTATGCCTAGTTAAAGTGTAGTCATTAGTGTTTTGTGCTCAAATTAAATAGGGAGAACAACAATCTTACCATACAACAGATCGAATGGAGTGAAGTCATTTTTTGTCTTCCACGTTGTGTTAAATTCCCAAACTACCTCTAGAGGTTTTTCTGAATAATCCCTCTTATGAAATGCAATGGTATTTGTTAAGATGGATTCTATTTCCCTATTTGTTACCTCAACTTGGCCATTAGATTGGGGGTGATAAGTTATGTAATTACTATGTCTGATTTCATACTCCTTAGATAGAACAGAAATAAATTCAGTAGTAAAGTGTGTACCTTCATCAGTAACAATTTCTCCTGGTACTCCATACCTAGTGAAGATGTGATCACAGAGAAAATTGGCTACTTTCTAACTCTTTTGATTTGGAAATGATTCCACTTATGTCTATTTAGTGAGGTAATTTGTGCACACCAAAATGTATTAATTTTGCTGAGATTTAGGATCTATAGAACCAATGAGTTCTAAGCCCCACTTGTTAAATGGTTGTAAGACCAGCTGAGGCTGTAATGACATATCATCTAATTTGGTAGGATTGCCCATTCTTTGACATTTATCACACCTCATTATATACAATAGTACATCCTTATGTAGTGTAGGCCAGCAATACCCTGTTGTCAACAAATTTTATGTTGTTCTTTTTACAGTATAGTGTCCTCCACATGGTTCACCATGGCAAGATTTGAGGACATCATATATTTCCTCATCATCTATGCATCTTCTCATAACATTATCTTGCACTGTGTGAAATATAAAACTAGATATCCAAGAAAAATGCACACTTTTCTGAATAATGTATTTCTTATCAGAATATAGATAGTGTGGAGGTGTATTACTTGAGGCCAACTAGTTGGCTATGTCAGCATACCATGGTGGTCTAGTGGAAATGGAAAACAGGTGCTCATCTGGAAAATATTCATCCACTACTTTTTCTTCATTATTATTCTCCATTCTTGATAGAAATTCAACTACAACATTGTCCTTACTAGGCTTATCCAAAATGGTGATGTTGAACTCTTGCAAGAGTAACAACCATCTAATTATTTTGTTTCTTACAACGGGCTTGTTGATCAAGTATTTAATTGTTACATGGTTTGTGTGAATGAACACCAAATAACCTGTGATGTAGTTCCTAAACTTGTTAATGGCATACACAACTGCTAAAAAATCTCTCTCTAACTATATAGTTAATTTCAACGTGTTGTAGGTTCTTAGTGAAATAGTAGATTGCGTAGTTTAGAATTCTATCCTTCTGTCCTAAAATAACTCCAATGGCATGATCTGAGGAATCAATATGAATGTGAAATGGAAAAATCCAATTTCGTCCTCTTAACACAAGTGTAAAAGTCAACATTTTCTTTAATGTTTGGAATGAAGTCTCACATTTTTCAGTCCACTCAAAGGCAACATCCTTTCCCAGTAGAACAAATAATGATGCTGCAATCTTACTGAAACCATGTATAAATCTTCTACAATACCCAACATGGCCTAAGAATCTTCTTACATCCTTTTTCTTCTTTGGTGTTGGCATATTTATAATCACATATATTTTTTTGGATCTACCTAAATTTCTGCAGATGACATATAATTCCCCAACACTATTCCTTTAGACATCATCATGTAACATTTTTCAATGCTCAAAGACAGGTTTTGTTTTTTACATATCTTTAAGACTTTGTCCATATTCTTCATTGCTTTATCAAAATTACTGCCATGAGCTGTAAAATCATCTATTTATACCTCCATGCCGTCATTTGTTAGATCTAAGAAGATGCTTGAAACTTCTCTCTGAAATGTAGCAGGTGCATTGTACAAACCAAGGGAAGAACAAAGTATACAAACATTCAGGAATGTGAATATGCTCTTGTCATGATCCTCTAGTGTAATCTAAATTTGGTTGCATGCATTATAGCCACAAAGAAAATAAAAATATTTCTTTCCAACAAGAGTGTCAAGTACCTGATCAATGAAAGGAAGCAGAAAATGATCCTTTTTTGTTGTTGCATTCAACTCTTTATAGTCCACAAAGATCCTCCATTTACCATTCTTCTTAGGTACAATGACAAGTGTTGACACCCATTGACTATCTAAAATTTGATATATAAATCCACCATCCAATAATTTTTTTAATTCTTCTTTCACTATATCCCTCATTTCCAGGTTCATTCTTCTTTTTGGTTGTCTTATTGGCTTGCAATAGTCTTTGATTTATATCTTATGTGTACAGAGCTTAGGGTGGATTCCATGCATGTCTCCATAGTACCATGCAAATGTTGTCTTGTATTTCTATAGAAGATACATTAACAGTTTCTCTTTTTGCATGTTTAACATTTTTTTCACATTAAGTGGCTTGCTCAGAGTAATTTCCACTTGCTTAGAGATATTGGTCATGGAACATATACTACTACTTACAAAATTAAATATAAAATCATGTGGGAGAATTTTGTGGAGGATAAAATTATTACTTGGAACATTCATAGTGCTTTGTTGCAGTAGAATTTGGTTCACATGACAACTTAGACACCATAATCTGCCATGTACTTCTTCACTTCTTCCATAGTTTTTCTGTAGGACGTTGGAAAGAACAACATCTTCTTGTCCCTCAATGGTACACAAATTTTCTAGCACCATGAGCTGTTGCACTGAACTTTGATCTTCTTATGGTTCCTTAACCCAAGTAGTTTGGTCTTCTTCGCTCAATGATTGTGTAGGGGGGTAAAGCATGAGATTTTTGGTACCACTTCCATTAGAGATAATCATATTACCAGATCTGCATCCTATTAATTATCAGTAGTTTCCAACCATGGTATTCCTTGGATGATATGATATCCTCCCAAGCTTTCTTTTTCTTGAAGAACAATAAAGCCAGCAGGATATTTCCAAGAGTCTACCACTATGCCTACGTCCTCCAGGACTCTTTTAGGTTTCACTCTTGATCTGTCTACAAGCTGCAAGACTATGGCTATTGTTCTTTGTCCCTATAAATTTAAATCATTCATGATTTTTTTTCATCACATTAATTATTTCCCTAAGTTAATCAGAGTGTTCTATATCACTGTGACATTGATTAAGACGTTTACAAATGGGATTCCTGGATCTATGTACTTGGGGAGAATTGATTTTCCAAGAATAATATCATCTAGTTGTCCAATGACCTGCACAATAGATGGATATTTCCTCTTCCTGCTTGGTTTCTTTATGCATAAATCCTTTACCAATTTGTTTTAAATGGGCACGTGCTTAATGGCCTGAATCAATGGGATTTTGACAAAAATATATTTTAGTTGGTTGCCAAAATCAGAGTCAGATTTTTATTTGAGGTCAGTATTCTTTTTTTGTAACCTTTCAAGAAATGGTGGCTCATTATCCTACATTTTATCATGGGTGGAATTTTTCTTAGGTTGTTGCAGATCAACATGTAGCATCTTCAAGATTTTTTGTCGATTAACATGCAACACCTATGGTTCATATGCAATTTCAATTATGGTGGGTCCAGTTGGTGGCAAAAGTGATCTTCCTGAGTGGATATTGATGTTGTTAACATCGACTGAATAGGTAGGGTGTTGAGCTAGTTCAGTGGAATATGTTGACTAAGTAGATTTATTCTTGGGTTTAGGCATTAGTTGAGTTGGTAGTTGAGTGGCCTTTGGTTGTGAGTTTTTTTATGGATTTGGCATCAGGGCTTATTGCTGTGGATAAGGAGGTTACTGGAAAGATTGTTGATAATTAGGAGGTGGGTTATTCCACTACTACCCTCCTCTCTAAGGCTGTTACCATGGTTTATGGGCTTATTTCCATTATTGTTGGCCTTGAAAATGAGGTTTCCATTGTTGTGGATATTGGCCAGTGTATGGAGCCCAATCTTGAGGATTATCCCAAGCTGAGGGTTGTATATATCAATTATTAGACCAATTTTGAAATGGATTCATAGGGTCTTGTGTCATACCTCCTTTTCGTGGTGGCCACAATTTTCTTTGAGAAACATAAAAGAATTTCCCATCCTCTGTCTTCAACATATTGAATTCAGGTGAATCCTCCCTTTCTTTTACAATGATGGCTAATCCTTTGCATTTGCAGTTAGATTTATTTCTCCTACATGCATGGCAGAACCTAGTGAGCGTTTCTTCTGCATCTTCATTTTTCCTCTTGGTATGTAGAACATCTAATTGATTTTCCATGTCATTGACAATCTCCAGCTTCATGTTCTTGAACATGTTGACAATATTTGACTTGGATATGTCCCCAAGTGCTTTGGTATCTGATCCACCTCTTGTTCTTACATTTCTTATCCTCTTTATAGTAGCTCTTGAGTAATTCCTACAGGCTTCACAAATTTCTTCAAAGGTATATTTTTAAATGTCTCCCACTCCTATTAGATCCAGAGCATCCATGTACTCCTCGCCGAGTCCCTTCAAAATGAGTAATTTGAGAGCTTCAAAAGGTAGTCTTGTGTGCCTTGTCTTCTGAACACAGAACATAAATCTTCTAGATAGTCTTCCAATGGTTCATCCTCCTTCTATGCCATTTTTTAGATTCATCACCTCCTCTGCTACTCAGTCTGTAATAGTCTTGATATTTAGTGAGAAATTTCTCCTTCATTTATGTTCAAGTGGTTACAACATCCTTTCCTAAACCCATGAACCATCTGAAGGCTGCATCCTTGAGTGTAGCAGAAAATAACTTCAATCATCAAACTCAAACAAAACGGTGTCTGGGTCTTTAATCATGGATCCATGAAAGTTAGGCAAGGCTGAGGGAGAAATATTCTTCATAGCAACACCTCCATCATTATTGGTAATGGTAAAATCAAATGTAGTTGCCCCATTTTTAGCATTTTGGGCTACTTCTTCTACCATATTTGGTTGTTCAAAAGTAGCTTTAGAACCTTTTGTTGGGAAATGATCTTCTAACATCAAACCTTGTATAGAGGAAAGAATGTCTTCTTCAAAATTTGATATGGAAATTTTTGCTACTTGTGGATTAGGTAAGAATCTACCATGGACGTCCCTTAGATGGTCCATGTATCAACTAGTTCAACTCAATCAATTAAAATTAGTTGGGGGTGGTTGGAGGTAAATTTCCTAAAACCTAAACTGCTTCGAAGAAATGAAAAAACTCTTAAAAAATCTTAGAACTTGATAATATTCCTAGCAACGGCACCAAAAATGATGGTGCAAATTAACTTGCAACAATTAGTATGTTGTTTATCAATATACAATCATTTAATTATTAGACTTAGGTACATAAACTTTCAATATTATTAGTGTTGTATGCACAATTACAGATGTCTGAGAGGTATAAAGGAAAATTTCTATCACTACAATTAGGAAATAACAATGCTGGAAATGAACTAGATTATGATTGAAAGCAAGTACTATGGCTAATTAAAAAGCATGTAAAAATAGAACATAGATAAAGGAATAAACTCTACTAATCTAATCATGTAATGAATTAAAACAACAAACAAAAGGACAGGGTTAGAAAACCACAAGTAGGCCCTACCTTGGGTGTTAATCCCTCCTAAGGCCCATGTCTACAACATATTAATAGAACTTAGACTTTTATATCATCAACATGAATATTATATTTAGAAAATACAAAAAAATTCTCTACCTATGGATTGATCTATTATTCTCTATCTCATCTATATCCAATCTCCCTATCACATCATTAACCTTTCCTTTTTATACATTTCATTATAGTAGAGGTGTGAAGATATAGAGTCCTGCTAGGAGTTCTAGTTGGATTAAGTAAAAGATATTAACCAAATAATCTAGAAACTTACATGCATGCAATAGAACTATTCAATAGATGTTCTCATATAATCACATAACTAAAATAACCAATCAGTCAATCAACCATTCATTAAATTATGAGTTAAATCAATCAGTTCTTTGTTTGAATTACAACACATAATCAGGTGATGGAATTGAGTCTTATTGTTCTCATAACTACTTCTTCCATCAACACATGTGAGATTAGGTGTAGTGTCCATGTTTTTAAAGCTCCTTAGAAACATGACTTATGTATGTGTGTGACCTCCTTTGGTTGTAGAAGCTTTTATCTGGATGAGTCCCTTTGGCTGCATGTCAATTATTGCGGATGACCTCTTCATTGTGAATGAGCTCCTTTGATTACATGTTAGTTACTGCATATAAAAAATTCTTTGAAAACAAGGATGACATTTATACAAAGCACCATTTAACATCATATTACAACCAAAATAATAAATGCATACTCATTATCCAAAAAATAAAGTAAACTTTAGTAATAATTATATTAACTAATATCTAAGCCATGAGTTCAAGTTATAATGATTTTTTTTAGCAGTATAATAGGGAAAGACAAGTCTAGGGCTACAAATGAATCAACTAACTGCAAAAGATGAGGTGTTTCAGACAGGAATTAAATGATTCATCACATTACAAAGGAGCTATCACATGATTCAATCATGCAATTATGCACTAGGTGTTTGCCTATAATAAGAGACATGTAAGAGGATGGGGTTTTCTTAGTATTTCTTACTTGTTCCTCCTTCGGTTGGCACAAGTTGACCATGGAATTTATTCTTTGTATAGATCATTGAAATTGGGGAAGTTACTTCAGATCTTCACGTAGGAAATACCTATGAGATGGAATAGATAGGGCATCTAAACTTATCAAAATCAAAATTTTCCTTTTCATATGTTTGACAATGTTGAAGGGGATGCTCATGGATTTTTATATTAGGGGTATGTCATTATCCTTTCTCATTTGATGCACTTACAGAGGCTCTTTGATTAGAAAAATGTACATGTCTTGCATATCTATAGTGTTCTACGTGATTTCTACGTTTCACAAATATTGTTTGTTTTGGGTATGTTGAGTGATCAACTGTTAATAGGATGAAGAAAAATCTTTCCCTAAGTCTATGGATTAATTATTTCTAAGATGCTGACTCTATGCTGGAAGGAACGATGTATCCATCTCAATATGCATTAGCTTTGACCTTATGTGATCTACCATATGTAGTTGTGGCCTCTTTAAGTTGTCCAGGGCTTGATTAACTGCACAAAATTCACCAAATCCAAATAAACATAATGTTATACTCTGGGGTGGTCATTGACATTTCTTTGACATTGGAACCTGGTGCTTTCATTAATGGTTCATGCTAATTTTAAGAATTTTGAACCATAAATGACTAAACTTGTAATCCATTTGTGTAATTGTTTTGGTTATGTGGATGAATGCATCAAAAACACCATTCTTCTTCTTGTATTACATTATTTTGTACTAGAACACGTGCTTTGCTTAAGTTGGTAGTAAGAAGTGGGTGTGCATCAACAAATATTTAGAGTGGGAGATGTGGGGTTTGTCCTTGTATTGATGATTTTGACCATATCTCTAATAGGTATATTGGGTCCTATGCAGATGATGACCTTAATTAAGTTTTTTTTCCTGAAGACCGTTCTTGGTTAGATTTTGGGTAACTTTTGTAGGATTGATTATTTTGCCTCTTTAGAGAGACAATTTCATTAGAAAAGTTCCTAACAAGTGCTCTAAGGTCTTCGTCATCATTCTGTATTTGGAAAGGATAGGAAGTGGAGGCAATAAATGGGGAATTTGGATCAAGAATGGGAGTAAGTGGAGGCTAAGGGGATTGAGATAATTCAAGAAATAATGGCATAAACAATCTAGGGATTATTTTTCCAACTTGTATCAAGAAATTGTAAGCCATGGTGGCTATTGGGTATGCATTAGGTAATTGGATGAAACCTATAGATTGAATCATTACAGTTATATCATAAA
Source organism: Taxus chinensis (assembly GCA_019776745.2). Lineage (NCBI taxonomy): Eukaryota > Viridiplantae > Streptophyta > Pinopsida > Cupressales > Taxaceae > Taxus > Taxus chinensis. Next base: position 195,972,093 of record CM034154.1, read on the forward strand.
TTCAAAGCTCTAAAGAAATAAAGGAAAGCACCTTGAGGAGCTGGTCTCAAAAGAACTAGAATTCTATACCATGTTTTATGAAATCTAAATTTGAATTCCCTCATAAGTTTAGTGGGGGTCCTTTTGATATCTATTAGTTATTCCAATAGGGCTATGATGTCTGATTTCTTATCAAACTGTTGATAAAGCATTGTGATAAGTTCATCACATGTGTGAAGGGAAGCATGCCGCAAGATCCTATGTACCATTGAAGTGTTTCACCTTTTAACGAAGAAGCAAGAAGCCTAACTAAAACATAATATTCAGTAATTAGATGATCTAAATACAAATTATCAATATCATGGATATGATTTGTATGGGTAGTCAGGTTTTTACCAGTAAATAAAGGGATACTTTTTAGAGAATACACTGGTATAACATTTTGGGAATTTAGGGTGAAGGGAATACTACCACTAAAGCTGAGAAATGGTAAATTTCATTGATGTACCATAAAAGGAATAGAACTTAAGTTCCTACTGGGAAAAGAGAAGGATTTACCAGGTAAATTAGAAATACTTCTACTTGAAGGGGTCATAAATATCTACAATGATCTTTCCCTTATTCTTCTTGGTGAGAGTTATAGATACTCAAAAGGTTCACCTCTGGATACAATTTTCCTTGTTTGTATCCTTCTCATGGAAGTGGGTAGTAGACTAATAAATTAGTAAATTTAAACTTGGAGTTTATAGGTGTGTTCAAATATGCCTCAAAAGGCATAAATCCACTAACATAAACACCAATATTAGTGAATATATTATAAAGATGATCAAGTTATCCCACCAAGCATGCCAAAATTATTAGAGTTGAAATTCGCACTCTACTAAAATAGGGCTCAATAGTTTCACTGCAACATGGGATGATCTCTCAATGTGGGAGTTGACTATGTGAGATAATCCTCGAAGAAGGTAGCTTACTCAGATGAAATGACTAGTTCATTTCATCCCAACCTATTTCAACTGTTCTATCCAAATCTTACTCTATGTCTAAACTAAGAAACTCCAAGGAGACAGAGTGAGAGAGGGAAAGAAGTAAAACAAAGGGAGGTGATGCAAAAAATTGTAAATGGATCCATTTTGGATCTAAAAGACACAAATGTAAATATGTAAATAAATATTTAAAAGATGCACATAGCTTGGAAGGAAATAAAATTGAAAAGAGTGAAGACGTGCAAGAAGGCATAATTTTTCACATGGAACTCATAACATTCAAAGAAATAAAGTCGTGTTTGCATTAATATCAACACTTAACCATATACATACATAGGACCAAGGAAAGAAAACTTTAGATGTAAATTACAGAGGCCGCGAGAAAGGATTTCATAAGCTCATGAGGGGATCTTTGATTTAGTAGAAAAGAACTCGTAAAATGTGTGAATTCACTTACATTTTTATCATTCTATAGAAAGGGATGGAAAGAAAGTTGATCACATCTAATTATCAATCAATTTAACTACCTACCACCACCAAGGACCACTCATAGGATAGGTATGTTTGCCTAACATTTTTTCAAGCATACACCATCAGATTTATAGGTCGAGGACGATGAAACTCATACTTCATTAATTTCTAGTTGCTGACGTAGTTGAATGTCTAGTTTAAAAATAGGCTCAAATTTTATGTGTCTCCCAGAATCTCTTCAATCCATGGTTTCCCATGGTCTTCTATGTTCCCTAAATGATGAGAAAAAATATCTCTGAGCTCTGCAATACATTGGACTACCCACAGTCTTATGTTATTTGTCCCATGGTATTTGTTGTGCCCTGTAGCTTAATCTCATATTCTAACTTGCATGACATTTAATTCGTATATTATATTCTTCTCCACATATCGTGGTGGTATATTCTATTACCTCATATCTTTAAAATCTAGTGGGCTATGACCATAATTTCACGGAACTGATGAATTCTGTGGAATCTCATATTTTTTGAGTCTTTATAACACTGTACTTCCATGTCATGAAGAACAAAACTTCCCAATTTATACACTCCATGAATCTTTTCTTTGGCCAATTTCCAACTTTCTGTGGGCATGTAAACTTTGTGGTACTTGACTTTTCCCTACTACTATGAAAGAATACAATCACTGAAATCCACCTAATTCTTGAGCTTGAGCTTCTTTTTTTAGCGGGTTAGGAGAACTCGCATGACACTAAATTTAAGCACTTTGTAAAAGAATAACTTAGTGTTTAAAAAATTTCTTGAGAAAAAGGTGTCTAAGTCCCGACTTAGATGATTTGTTCAAAATTGCATGGGGTGAAATTTTGGACAACAATATGGCGACCTCCAGGGAACATATGCCTGTTAAATGTAAAGATCAAGTGACATTAAGAGCCTTATTTTTATTTTGAGCACACAACCAATGATACCATGTGAATTTATTTGGTTCCAGATACAAGGATTCCATCACCACCTTTTTCCCTCTTGGGAATTGATGCATATAAACAAAATATCTATTTATTTTATCCAAGTGATCAAATCATTCCCATTGAACTTTCATATTTCCAACTTTGGAATAATGTTATGCCATTGGCTAGAAGATCCACTAAGTTGTGCAAAGGATTCTCCTTAGCTGGCGTGATTTGGATTTGGGAGTGAATTTATTGAGAAACCCATGTGGCATGGATGTGAATTCATACCCATATTCATGCTTGAAAGAGTGAGGAACCCATGTGACATGAATGTGAATTCATGCTCATATTCATGCTTGAAAGAGTGCTCATCATCTCCTTTCTCACTGATTCCAACCCCAACTACATTTCAATCTTCATTTCTTAAAGACCTTGGTCATGGTTACCTTCCAGTTCTTGAATGTTACCTATCAGTGCTTGAATTTTATCTTCTAGTGTTTGAAAATCATGATGGAAATCCTCCTTACTCACCATATTATTAACTCTTTCTTGAAGCTAGTTAAATATATCTGATACTCTAGAATTTGAAGATTACAAATCCATATGTTCCTTATTTGGAGTCATTCCTAGAGTGGTTTGACCCTTCCTTGGCCTCTAGTTGATCTCCAAGTCATGATGTAGGGTTTTGATCATGGGATATAAATATTAGGGTATGAATTTAGGGTTTTGTATGGTTATTTCCCAAATAGACAGAAAAATTGAGAACAAGACCAAGCTAATTTTTGGAAATATTTTTGAAAATATAAGATACTTAGAAAATTTCCCAAAATAGCGGCTTAGGGAGCAAGTGTATTAAAAACCATAAAATGGCTATATATTGTGTAAAATAATTCTAAAAATCTTGAAATCTGGGGAGAAACTTAGTTGAATGATTTTTCAACTTCACTTAAAAATTTGCAAAAATATTTACTACCATTTTTGCAGATATAGTCGAATATTCCAAATTAGGGTTTGACCTGATTTCAGCTAGATCGATGCTCTGATACCACTTGTAATGAAATTACTTAGATATATATGAATATAAACAACAATATAACACCATATAACACCAAAAAATAGATAAATGATCACAATATACAAGTATAATGTCTCATCCACTTCGAGGGGGAAACCTCCAAACCATATAATATGAATCAAGTACTAAATATGACTATAATACCCTACTCTCTATCTCTTATACATACCCTACTACACTATGCAAAGCACCAAGACCGACCCACTAAGCATATGAAAGTATAAATAAATATGATATGACATGATGAGATATTATGTTAGCCATAACTCGGCTTTCCATATCTCGATATATGACCTAGGGTTAAGGGTGTAGCAGTATGTGGTATGAGACATTCACAAGGGTTGATAACTACATATGTCATGTCTCTAGTTTGTGTTTTTTATGATTAGTTAGTGGTAGAGCATAATAAAAATATCCTATTACGAGATGTGAATGGGAGTACTTAAAGATATTTGTATATGGACTAGGGAGTGACTTGTATAGTGGGTTAGATAACCTAATGCATTGGGTAACACATGACAAGAGCTAGTGGTTAAGGGTAAACATGGTATAATCAATGTCTTCCCTCATGTATAGTCAATGTAGGACTCATCATACCATAGTTCATTGTCATATTTCATTAGGAATGTGTACCTATTTTTATCCTAACTATTTTTGGCCAAAAATCATATTCATCACTAGTATTATTTCTAGGATATTGTATTCCTACCATGTTAATAGGTCTACTTATTTTTAGTGGTTTTACCATACATGGTATTTCTCTCTTGCCTTATTAACTACTCATATATTCTTTCTCATGAAAGGTAGGATCACTCTCATTTTGTGAGAGGTGTGAAGGAATCTGTAAGGCTCGTGGTTGAAGGTAAATCCCTCCAATGACATGATTTTTCTCATTTGCATGAATTCAAAATTGGATGGATCTCTAGTGAAAGGTGAGAATTACAGCACAATGTAGTTGTGATGTATTGTATACATGATATGTATTGTAATATTGTACTTGATTCAAATGGATGTAAAACTTGTAACTTTTTGCAAGTTGAAAAACCTATCATGATGTAATTGATTGTAAATGATTAAGAAATGGAGACATATGCATATTGAATACATGTAAACCATTATATACTGGAAATTATGTAAAGTGAATCACATATTATTTTGTAATTAATTGTAGTATAATGCTTGAGATGTAAACCTAAGTAATGTTGTAACACGTGGAATTGTGAATGAATGGAACTACCCACTTTTGTATCACTTATCTTCGTCTTATAACTATAAAGGAATCTATATGTTAATAACATGGATGTATTATGAACCATGTTATGAAATGATTCAATGGATGCAATTTTTGTTTCTTGTGTTTTTATTAAATGTTATTGGAATGGATTAAAATGAAATGCACATGTTAAATATTAACTACAATTCCTTAGTTTAATTGGATGAAAAATTATATGTGAAATCATTAAGGCACTTGTACTTGATGTTTTACACGTAGTTAATTCATTTATATTATAACAGAAGTAAACTATATAATTTAACATGAATGACACAAATTAATATACTGTGTAAGATAAATTTTATTCCTTATATTACTTATATATCACTTTTTACATCTATTTGTTTGATTAAGTGTAGGACAAGGAAATTGACATGTATTAATTTTCATTCTTGGTTATGTAAGGGTGATTCAAAATTATGTTTTAAAAAATGGCATGTTTTTTGGTCACCCTCCTGAAGTTCTCTACACCTTGGTATCAAAGTGTTAGTTCAATGTTATGGCCTTCTTGACTTTTCTATGTTTCAAAAAATGTTTTATTATGTCATGTATCATATGGATAAAATGGTACAATAGGAGGAAATAATACCATTGGTTGAGTTGCGTATGATAATTAACATCAATCAAAATTAAGCATAATCCCATTTGAGGAATTATATGGAAGAAAAATATCACATACCTATCATTTGAGAAGCAATAGAGGGTATACATTTAGTACTTGACCTCATATGATTAAAGACACGAAATAAAAATTAAAGTTAAACAAACAATACTTTTTGAGGTTGTATATTTACATGAGAATTATATAAATAGGTAGTGGATTCCTATAAATTTTGAGGTAGGGGATAATATATATATATTTTCTGAAAGTACAAATTTATGATGAGAAATTTATCAAGTCAAGAAGGGAACATAAACTAGCTCAGTGTTACATTACAATTATTCAATGTATTCAAAATGATTAATTTAGTTATAGACAAGCTTGTACTAACTCCCCCTCTCAAGTGCATATTGTGTTTTGGATGTTTTTGCATAAACATTGATTTGTTGATATATACTACATAAATTTGGATTGGAACTATTTATGGGTCATGATCAAATTTTAATTTCCTATTGGATACTCATGTTAGATTGGTTATTTTTGGAGCTATGAATCCCATCTGTGAGGGGAAAATTTTCACCAACCAACTCATTACTGCCAATTTTCATAAATCAATTTTGAGAACAACAAGATTAGCTGTGGAAGTTATCATTATGAAAAGGAAACGTAAAAAACCTAAGAGGAATCATAAAGGAAAAATGAATAGAAATGAGAATAATAAGAAAAAGAAAAGGTGAAAAAAATCATATTAAACAAGCACACTAATATGTTATTTAGATATGATAGTGAGCACTATGCTAACAATTATCCTCAAATTTCAAAAGGAAATAACATTAGATGGCCAAATTTGTATTTTTAGGAGTGGAATGTTTTGCAGTTACTTCTAGCAGCTGATGAATTCTAGGTAGATTTCTACACTCCAGCTATGGAGGTTGTGGGTAGAAGATCCTTGAGTAATTCTAGTACAATTATTTGGAAGTGTGGTGCTTGTAAGTTCCACTTGTGAAGTATGAAATCTCTTGGTGTAAGGGCTAGTGGGATCCATATTATTATTATTAGAGTGCTTATCTATAAGGAATTGGAAAAATTATATGAGTCCCATCTATTTTATTTCAGTAGTATGATAACTTAAATAAGTTATAATAATCATCAAGAAAATGATTCCTCCTATAGGGGAAGGATGTCACCTCCCAATTTATCAAACTTATGTTATAGAGATTTTCCAATGATTAGGTGGTGGCTACCACATATGATAAAATACTTTATATTTCTTTAATTTTCTTTAGTTAACAATATGACATGTTTTTGGATTAAAAATATTCTTTTCAGTCAATTTAATTTTAATATCTGATATTTTGGATTTACATTAGAGTTTTGGAATTACTATTTATATATGTTTCTTCTAGTTCATTCATTGATTTGATTTTATGAAATGGAGAATGCACTAGGTACCCTTGTTTGCATGTGTATAGGTTTTCTCCAGTTCAAGAAAGTGTATCATCAGAGAGATGTGGAGAGATGTTAAAAAAAAGTATGGATAAAGAGATTTGACTTGTGTGTTTCAATGCATGAAAAATAGTGTCAAACCATAAGTTGAGGTCATAGATTTAATTTAGTGATTCAACCTTGTATTTGTTTGTGTTTCCTTTTGAAATGGGTTTGATTCATTCACATTGTGACAAAATGTTAGTGTTGTGCACCCTCTTTGTGGCAAGGAGTGCAACATTTCATTGCGTGTTTTATAAGGGACACATTATCACTTTACAAAAATTACAAGCTACATTTACATTGTTTTCTTGTGTGTTGTGTTATATATATTCATAGAATATTATATGAATATGATATTACGTAAAGGAAATTGGTAATGGTTTCATTAGAAAGGATTTGGGATTAAATCCCTAATGTTATTAAATTTGATTGATATCTTACAACTAACTCACATTACATTGTTATAGCTGAGCTCAAATCATTATGTAGTCGACCTGCATTAAAACTGACTCACATTATCTTGCATCGAGACCAAAATAAATTAGAACCCAACCAACTCATTGAAGTACTTGGATGACATTGAGCTTGAAGTTTTTCCAAAAGATTTACCTTGAATTATTTTAAAGTGAGCTAGAGTTAAAAATGATCTTATGTTGAGCTTGCATTTGAGTTGAGTTGAGCTCATGACAAAAAACTAATATATCATTCTACCAAGCTCGTCAAGTTAGACAATATTTATCATGAGTGATTTGAATGGGTGAAAAAATACATGTAAGGAAATTTAATAGATTAAAAAAAATGTTTATAAAAAACCTATCTTCCCACCCATTGTGCATATGGGATTAACCATAGCAAGAGATGCATATAGAGGAATCAATAATGGGAGCGATGTGTCACACATAAATGAACCTATAATTAAATGTGTCAAGAAAAAAATGAATCTAGGATGTGGGATCATTGATTAGTGTGACATGGAAATAGTTAGGAGCCCCTCAAATAGAATGCTAGAGAAATATAATGTGTGTTACTAGAATATTGATGGCCCACACGTGGCACAAATCAGTGGACTCAACACAAGGATAAAATCACTACCAGTTTTTTAGGAGAATTAGTTAGGATAATTTTATCCACGAAGAAATAGATTAGGGGTGGAATGCTTAAAATTAGTCATGTAATTTTAAATATGAAAGGGATTTCTAAACATAGACACCATTGTTGCATCCAAATATACCACAAAAATTACATGGCCAACCTTGCTCACCATGTATGGATTCTAAACAAAAGATCGAAAAGGATATTTATAGTTATGGTTGATAAACACAAATATAAAATAAGCATAAATAGATGGCATCAAATGAATACTTGATTAAAAATAAAATGTGGGAAAATAAATAAAACAAATAAGAGGATGCATAGTGAGCTAGATAGAGAATACTTGATTAAAAATAAAATGTGGGAAAATAAATAAAACAAATAAGAGGATGCATAGTGAGACATACAAATTTGGAGATGTAGATCTATTCTTTGATAGGTGAAGGGGTTAGTCAAAGTAGGAGATATTAAACAAGAAGTGAGAAAAAAAGGGAGAATAAAAAAAGATTATCATAGAATTAGAGAAGATTTATAAATACAAAGGATGATAACCAAGTCACATAGAAACCCGTGTTTTCTCCATTACCTTATTTTATTAAAATCATGAAAATTATTACTTGTCTAAGTGTAATGGCCTAATCGTAAAGCCTTAGAGTTCGCAACTAGAGGTTGCAGGGTTTGACCCCTAGCCATTACTATTTTTTTATATTTAACTCAAAACTATTACCTGAACATTAAACTTAGAAACAAAACAAATAGGTCCATTTATAAGCTAAATTTATGGCTAGGTCGAGTGGTAATGAACAAGGCCTTGGGAAAGAGAGGTCATGTCCTCAGATCCCTCTAACACATTATACTTTTTCTAAACTAGAATAAAAAAATATAACTTGATTTACAACCAAAAACCCGTAAGAATGAGAGTAATAATGCAACCTTTAATAATCCGACTTAGGTGATAAATTATGAACTAATAAAGGACTTGTTATAAGACAAAATAGGTTATATGATTGGTATACAAAGTGAATTATATATTTTCAAGGGAACCACAAAAAACTATAAGGGTGAAATATAAAGCTCCTTGATCTTAAGAAATTGGGATGGTATACCTAAATGTCATAAAGGCGGATAACCTATAAATCCTATTTGTATAATTATTGAGGGGTTATCATACAAGGAAATATGCCTAGATCCAGAACATGGTAATATAAATTTATAACTAAATATGAAGTTACAACATGAGTTGTAAATATATAAGTGTGATAGAAAGTTAATATGTAAAGAATGGAATTACAAACATAATATGAGAACATAATTTATATTTTGTGAAAGAAATTATTAAACATAAATTAGAGAGACTAAGGGATTTCATTATAAATAAATCATGAAGGAATAAACCTTTGGATAAAATTTAAACATGAGACCTAGAGAAAATGAGCACTTTAACCCAACCATATAAACAAGCATGATGAAAGATTATGGACACCTAGATGGAAATGGATTGTCTTAGAAACTATTAACACATTACTTAACACAATGGAACATAACATGATACAACCATGCATAGGTTCTATATGAGAATTATTAAGGGCTAAACAAGGATAACGAATTCTTATGAACACACACACACACACACACACACACACACACACACACACACACACACACACACACACACACACACACACACACACACACACACACACACACACACACACACACACACACACACACACACACACACACACACACACACACACACACACACACACACACACACACACACACACACACACACACACACGCACACGCACACACACACACACACGCACACGCACACACGCACACGCACACGCGCACACGCCCACGCGCACACGCCCACGCGCACGCGCACGCGCACACGCACGCGCACACGCGCACGCGCACACGCGCACGCACGCACGCGCACACGCACACGCACGCACGCGCACACACACACGCCCGCACACACACACGCCCACACACACACACACGCACACACACACACACACACACGCCCACACACGCCCACGCACGCACGAACGCACGCACGCACACGCACGCCCACGCACGCCCACGCACGCACGAACGCACGCACGAACGCACGCACGCGCACGCACGAACGCACGCACGAACGCACGCACGCACGCACGCACGCACGCACGCACGCACGCACACACACACACACACACACACACACACACACACACACACACACACACACACACACACACACACACACACACACACAATTTTTATGTATTAAATTCATAATAACCATGGGAAGGATAATTTCTGTAAATATGTTTATTTGATGTATTAAACACTATTAGAAGTATTATCAACCTAGAAACCATAATACATTACTATTTATTTTGAACATGCAAATCCTTCCATAATGGAATAGTGATTATGATTTCATTATGGATATTTTAAGAGCTAATTAAGGAAGATGAAAACCTATTGAACTTAAAACGAAAATGATACCTCCCTTTTCATGAAACATTATGTGTAAAAATATTTATATTGAAAAATTGACCTAGTCAAACTCTTAGAATATTGGTTTATTATTATAATTGAAATATGATGAATTTTTTTTATAGATGATGCTATGACTAATTTCAGATCGTATACTATTTACAACAATAATTGTGACATCATAGTGGCTATCTAAATGATATCTTAAGAAACAAAATAAAGTGATTAAACAACTATCGATACATAAGTTGGTAAGACTTAAAGGAAAGTTTGACGAGGGTGTAAATTAACAAAGGATAATTTAGTGGGAAATAAAACAAGTTAAGAGATACAAGAATATGATTTTTTTTAATATTAAAATAATGGAATTAATTAAATGACTAAATATTGGGAATAACATATGAAAATGATTTTACCTCACAGATATGATATTGTAATTTTATAACCAATGATCAAGGTGTAGGAATATGTCACAATTGAGAAAAATAGAAGTTTATAATCATATATTAAATATTAGTATATCTTGGTGGAAATTGGATAACTATGCAATGATAATCCATTATGATTAGGTGAAATTCAATAACCCACAGGTCCTAGGATCAAAACATAGCTCTCAAATATGAACAATAAGTTCTAATTATGATTTGGTAGAGTTGATAGATATGAAAAAGAAAAATATTATCTTGATTATGAGGGTAAGTGTACGGAAATTGGGGAACAAAAGGGGGTTAAAAGTGTCCACATTTTTTTTGAAATCAGAAAAACCTAAACTTCGACTAATAATTTGGAATGCATATGCTTAAAATTTGAAAATGTGATAAAAATAAGAATCATAGTGCTTGGAATCTAATTTCTAAACTACTAATTTTTTTTGGAAATGGTGGAGATTAAGAAGGTAAAATGTGGTGTACACACAACATGTGTCTATTTTGTTGTCTAAAAGATAACAATAGGTTGTGTATGCACCCCCCCCCCCCCCATAGTTTTTTATTTCTATAAATTATTTTGCAAATCCTTTTGGTAGAAAGCTTGAAAAGACCATGATGAGGTCCCACTAATTTTTTACTAATTTTGAAAATGAACACATCCTAAAAATGAAATATTTGTATATTTGTGTGTACACCCCCATAATTTTGAGAAAAATATTCAATTTTTTGTTTTTTTAATGCGTGTAGAATGTAGTTTAGATGAAGCTTTTTAAAAAAAAAAATGGATCATAAAATCATAAATTGTGTACAAAACAATACATACATTTTGACAAGAAAAAAAGGCACTAGTAAACGAAATTAAGGATGAAATTCTTAAACTAATTGGATTAATGAATGAATCATATCTTCACAAAGGTAAAATCGAGTTTGACGTAGTACTATAATTTTTTTAGAATATTATTTTATAACACATGAGAAATCAGGGTGTACACATGAGATTGTTATACTTTTTGTAAAACATAGATTTATTCATGGAATACATAGTCCAAACCGTAGGTTTTGATATCCTAGGAAAGTCCAAGCCTATGGATTGAGAATTTTAAATCCATAAAAGATAAAATGCGAGCACGTTATAACACGAGTGCACTATAATGTGAGTGCGTTATAACACACTCACTTTTATGTTCCTAATGTTGTATATGTGCATTTGGGAGGTATATCTTTACAAAAATAAATGTTTGTTTTTCATTTATTAATCTTTATACTTTATTATTTATTACACTTTAAATTTATTTTAGTAAATATAATAAATTAGAGTCACTTTGCACCTTATGAAACTAGTTGTACAACTCCATAAGTCATTGTTTAGAAGATAGTTTTTCATATTCTAATATGGTCAGCACATAGGTATTTTTCAAGATTTCAGCATTCTATGTAAAGATTTTAGGGTTTAAATTCTACAATTTATATCTGTTTTGGGAAAGAATATAGTCATTGTTTAGGTTTTAGGGCCTTCTTGATTGGTTATATTCATGGAGAGGGGGCCTTCTAAATTTTTTCATAAAACATTTTCACACTTCACCTTGTTACTTGAATAAAATGTCCATGAGGTGAAAAAACTTGCGCCACCAAGGCGAGGAGAGAAAGGAAAGGTATTTTCATCACTTAAGAAGTCATTTGGGTGGTTAGTTGAGTGTTATGCACTCACAAGTCATTTTCCCCCCTCTCCATGATCTGCATTACCCATGACACAACTATAAAGCTATATTGCACCTTTTCACCTAGTGCAAAAGTACACGAGGTGTAAAAAAGTGTGCCACCAAGGGAGAATAGTTCTTTCATCACTTAATTGATAACCTCACGTGCTAGGTAAGGGATTTCCATTCACACCTTCTATATCCCCCATATCTATGATGAACCTCACCCTTAGCACAATTTTACACACCTGCTGCACATTTGCACATGGTTTAAAATTTCATTAGGTGAAAAATTGTGCCACCATAGAAGATCCCCCTCTGTCGTCACTCACCACTTCACACTAGTTTCTTAGGACATATTTTCCACTCACTACATTCATCGCCCTTGTCCCCCTCCTCATGATGGCTACCCCCATGACACACTTTCACTAGGTTGTTGCACCTTTTCACCTCATGTCCCCTTACTAAAAGTGGTAAGGGACATGAGAGGCTTCCAGAACCATTTAGTAACTACTAACTCACCCTCAACTTGGGTTAAGAAAGAAGTACTAAAAGTGGGTCAAGAGGTGGGATTTCCTAACCTGGGATAAATTTTGAATATTTAAATCATCCTTAGCAAATTTGTATCCCATTTTTAAATCTCTCCTCCTTTTTTTTAAACCAGGTAATTCCAAAATTGTACTAAGAAATCCTATGCCAAAAACCACAAATTTGCTCATATCTCACCCGTTTTTGATATGTTTCCTCTCAAAATTTTCAGGTGCACTCTAATGGTGAACGCATTTGAGATGATCCAAACCTCATTACCATTAATCCTTTGAATTTTTTATAGTACCTCCCTAAAAATTTCAGCATAAAAAGTTTCATTTTTAGATTTAGAGAAATCCATAGGATAACAAGACCTAAAAATTAGAGCAAGAGATCACATTGCAATTCCTAAACCAATGAGACCATTTTCATTTCAATCAGACAACTAGAATGCCTAATTATATTTTTATTAAGTTGTCATTTGATCCTTATTAATAATAATAATTAATCATCCTAAACCCTCTCTGTAATCCTAAAGTCCAGAACTCTAGAACTGAAAATTGCAAAAATTGGCTAAATTTAGAAAGTAAGGGTAAGGTGTGATTTACTAAAAATAGTAAGTTATCATATCACATCAAAACTTAACACACACCTTCATCTCGTCATTCCTTCATTTTTCTTAGCAACCATGAAGATCAAATACACTAGGTATGAGCCAATTTGAACCCTATCTATGAAATCATATGACCAATAAATTAAGAGAGCTAGTGGAGGAAACAATAGTTGTCACTGGAATTTTTAGAGTAGGCAGCCACCAAATTTTAGTCTAGAGAACATATTTTTTCTTTGCTTGTTCCAAACATTATGACCCTACCTCCCGGAAAATCACTACGGATGATAACTCATTACTAGAAGTCTTGAATCCAAAGGGGATTTCAAGTTTCCTATAAATTCTAACTCAAAGTAACATGGTGATCATCAAAAAGGAATTTTCAACCCAACAATGGCTCAAGAAAAACTCCTATTTAAATGGGATTGTAGTTGTCTCCTGGTTAAAACCTAGGTGGAAACCATCAAGGCTACCAAATTAACTATCGAGGAGTGAGTTTTGTGAATCCAACTCAGAAGCCATTTTCTTATTGAGTACAGTAATGGGAGATGAACACACAAAAGAATTCCAAGACTAGATGGCCCTATTCATGTTGAAAATCATAGAGGGATCTCAAATGATAGATTGGGGCCATATCATCTGTGACAATATCCACTAGTATCTGATGTAACTATTCACCACCAAGAGATTCATTATGACCTCCTATCTGGTGTATGCCATCACATACACTAGACCATACCAAGTATTTTACACTACCTAGAATGTTCCTCAAAGTTCCCATACCTTCGAGAAGTATAAATAAATAACCTTCACGGAAAGTAATTTTCATTTCACTCAAGTGAATGATGCATTCACCATGTTCATCATTTGGCTCCTCGAAGGAGATCCTGAAATAAGAATCTCTCCTTAGGCAGAAGAGTTGATTGAGAAGTATGGGTACTATTTCACATATTTTCATACCTTAACCTACATCTGAGTGAGTGACTTCGACCTTACTTTTCTAATATTACCCAAGTATCCTAGTGATAATATTATCTTGGTGGATATCTATAGATAAATTTCTTAGGTGCATCTCAAATGTAAGGGTTTAAAGAAGAAAGGTATCCCATTCCTTATCTCAATCAGTTTCTTATCAGGTAAGAGGGAAACAAATGGCATAAACATTAATAAATCCCTAGTTGCATTTCAACTATTTACATATATCACTACACCCGAATTTGAAATACAAAAATATCCTAAGTATTTCCATGCTCCTGGTTTACATCATATTCCCGAATTGGAAGACTATTTGGGAAAATTTACGGATAACCTTAAGATCAGGAAAAAGGACTACATGAGGATAACCATGGAACAAATGGGAGCATTCAGTTTTGACTGGTTCACTAGAGGAATTCAAGAAGATGGTTCCAAGTTGTTTGATCCAGAGTACTAGGTAGTGAAATTATCCCTCCTCCCACATGAAGCATTCATGAAGATGGCTATATCAAGGAAAAAACAAAATTGGTGATCCAAATATCGATGGAATGGTTAAGAAGAAATAATACCTCCAGTAGGGAAGAAGGAACCACTTCAAACCTACCTAGACAACTATCACACTCACCATCTCTCAAGGATCCTGAGAGGGATTCCAGTTCATCACATTCTAAGAATACCTATAAAAGGAAGGGAGTGGAAACCAATTGCATTGGAGTTGTACCTCTCATGGAGTCTCACAAGAAAGCTAAGTTCATAGAATAACAAGTTTAAGAATTGTAACAAGGAGAGATTGACCCATCCCAATATCCCATACATCAAGCATAGCCAAGTGTCTCATTTGAGGTAGTCGATTCATCTCACAGTGAACAGACATTGATCCCATAATAGGCACTAGAGCTCGATGCCATCTTGTCCACACCATATAATTCATTCCCATGGATTCATGACTTTCTCAGTGAAGAAAAAAGAATGGTTTAACAAGTTACAACACCAAAATTCAAGGCCATCTCAAATTACATAAAAGCCATGGAGTCAAAAAAACACAAACAACTTCAATATTCTACACTGAGGCTTCCATATATTAGTTCGTGAAAGTTTTAAGGCCCAAGGTGGATAAAAATTTGGAGGAAATGACCACCGATTACTATGAGATGACTAGAGTCTCACTTGATTGGGCTATGCATGAAGGTGACTCTCATCTTTTCAAGGAGTCTTTGACTCAAATACTAGAGAAAAATGAATAATACAAGTAAACCATCGACCAATTAAAGGAACATGTGAGGACCTTGTCTTCATATGTGTATTGATTCTTGTAGCCAGGATCATCATTCTTGCCTCTAGATAAGGTAGTCTCTCCCATCAGTAGCTTTGACCCGCATGCCCTCAAAAAATTCCAATGATTCAAAATGGAGGGAAGGGAAAATGATAAGTGGGTGGGGAAAATCATTGAAAAGGGGAATGTTATTTTTCATGATGTACTCTCCTTATTCCGCTTTGTTTTAGGTACCATATCACGAATTAAAGGTACACGAGTGGAAATGGAGAAATAAAATATGATATGGAATAGTGTTCTCCCATTGAACTCTAAAATGAGGAGTATATACTCCTCATTCTTGATAAGCAAAAAATGTGTTCATGATTCCAGCCAGGAACTTGTCTCCTATTTCATTTTGCACCATGGCCGCAAGGCATGACATAATGAAATATGCTTTGTCAAAGATCAAAGGGTGTGAGGAAAATGCTTAGGGAATTCTCAAATATATAAGAAAATGTGTACGAGAGCTTGGGGCCCCTCTTATCAGTGAAAACACATCTTTGGAAGAGCTCATGACTCCTTTTCAAGAAATGGTTTTGAAAGAGGAAAGAGATCCCTTCTCCTTCAATGAAGACACCCTAAAGTCACTTGCAGCAATCCATTTCTCTATTTCAAACATTTCTCAAGATCACAAAATCTATTTTACTAAATGAAAGAGGCTAACCCACATTCAAGAGGATTGGATCAACACATCGGGGTATGTGATTTTTCCTCAATCAAAGAAGATCACAAATGAAGTTGTCCGTTTTGTCAAAAAAGTGAAAGGGCTTGAGTTAAAACCAATTAAATTTCCATGAGATGCATTATATGTAGAATCTTCATTAAGTAGTTGAGATAATTCATCCTTCTCCATTATCTTTCTCGGTCTTCAGTTATCACTCTCCTTCTACTCCCTTTCTTCTAATTCTTCATTATGTGTAATAACGATTTTTTTGTAGTATTCATTAAAGTGATTATGTATATTTGTGCAATGTAAAAGTCCCTTTTGCAATGTGTAGACACCTATAATTTAGCTCCAACATTTTAAATACTTAAATTGCGCTAATTATACTACTTCCTACAAATTGACGACATATCATCAATATAACACACTTTCTCTTCTATCGTAGTTAATTAATTACATTACGCTAATTAATTAACCGTTATATCTAGAAAAGATGACAATTAACAACCCTATGTTAATTAACCCCCTTTCTACTTTAATTTAATTAATTATTCATAATTAATTTAGTTTCCTCTTCTATTAGATAAATAAATCATCATTTATTTTGCAAAAACCTTTTCTATTCCCTAAATCATACTAATTGTTCTTCAAAAATCTTCTATAAAGCTTTCTCACCTATTAATTAATCACTTGGGTTAATTAATAAATCCTCTCAAACCCCATGAGTCACTACAGGAAAAATTAAACTCCCCTAAGGTTGACTCAACCTCCTTTTCAACCAAAGTCACCACCAAATAACTCAACCTAGCTATTATCCCACATATAAAGGGATGTAGAGATTATTTTATCAATTGGGATATATAAGGAGCCCTCCTCTTACCATTCTACTAACACCTAAATGATAATAGAGCCTATACTATAGCCATTTTATTATTCTTAGAGAATTCTTCCATTAGAGGAGCTAGCTATCTCCATTTCTTGCATTCATCCATCGAAGTTTGAAGTCATATGGAGATATTTCAAGTGGTCTTGTAGCCATGGATTTCTAATACTCCATTCTTGAAACCTTGGGATTCAAACATACATTCAACCCTTTTGATTGTGAAGGATCTAAATAGGTTCATTCCATTGATTAACATTCAATATAGATAGAGATTAATTACTTAGCCTATTATTTTGATTTTTATTCATGTTCTAATGCAAATATGTTGGTAGATTAGTCATGTTTAAGCTCTAATCATGATGGTGCATAGATTTTAGTTTAACATTGTATTGAGGCTATTAGATGTTAGTATTGATTTTAATTGCATAGCTCACTAGTTCTTACACACATAATGATAAAAAGGGGACTTATTTTATCTTTCCTAAGGACATTTGAAAAGTCACTTGTAATGGGAATATTAAAATTCATTTGGGGGTAGATGAAGAGATGCATTTTAAAGATATAAAAGGATATGACCTCTTCATTATAAAGGGATGGTTAATTTTTGTTTACTAGCTCCCATTATCTTTCTAAGAACAAGTTCTTTCATTTCCTATGTTCTCTTGTCTATTGAAATTATGTCTCCATCTCAACTTATACTTTAAGAGAATTGTAAATTGTGTAACATGATGCAATAAATTTGTTTGTTTCTTATTAATTGTTCCTATTTCTACGTGAATGGTTTCTTTTGATTTATTTAATTGTAATACTTTAATTTTAATGTAATAAACTCATATATGTTATTTGTTGGTTAAAATACCCCTCTTATTTCCCTTGTATTCCATATAATTAATTACAAAAGGTTTAGGGAAGTATTCTTGTGTGATCCCCAGTCTACGGGCCACCCCTAGAAATTAGTTTAGTTTATATTTGTTTCCTTGCTTTCATTAAATGGAGCTACCTCATTCAAGTAAAGGGACCTAGTCCTAGAGTGTTGGTGAAATAACATAATTTTCCTTTGTGATAAATTATTTTGCCAACATTTTTTTGCATCCACAATAAGGCAGATTTTGGTATCTCTGTACTACATCAAAGATTGAAAAAATCTATAAAAAGTATATTCCACAAAATAACAAAAAAATAAGATATTTAAAAAACAAAAAAACAAATTCTAAATTCAAAAAATCCATTGAGGCTTATGCCTTCCACTAATGAATATTCATAGTCATCCCACAGTCCTAAGACTTGAAATTTTCTTCCATATCCAAGAAGATATTGCATCAGACTTGAGGGAGGTCATTTGGAATAATAGAGTAAATTTATTCCATTACGACATGACCACAAGAATTATGGATTTTGAATAAGTTTTGGAAAGAGCAAGAAAAGCTCAAATTCAACAAAGGGGAGCTTGATAAAATCTAGAAAATTGGATAACATGAGGTATACAAGGTCTATTCGGGCTAGTGGCATCATAGATCTAACCTTTGACCACAAACAAAGAGAAAATTTTAGACTTTCCCTTGATCAAATAAGGAGGAAAATTGATCAAGAATATATTGCATATTTTGATCCTTATTTTCCCCTTGTTGAAACAATAAAAGAACCATTAAACTTCACTCCTCCAAGTGAAGGAGAATAAGAACCAATAGAAATATTTGGGGAAGAATTTATAGAATAAGAAGAAGAACCCCAAATGGCTCAATAAGTACCGCTACCTTGGGGGAAAAATAAAGACCATTATGTCTCAACCCACCTTTACATGATTTATCTAGAGGGCCACAAAAGAACTTTCCCAAGTTCTACGGTGATGGGAAGCAGTACCGGGATGACCACATTACAACTTTCATAACTGCTTGTGGAGTTCTAGGAGTAAGATATAGAGATGTGTCGGTCCATCTATTTGTGTAATCTTGACAAGATGTGTATGTGGAATGGTTTTACCATTTTCCTAATAGGTCTATAACTAACTAGAATGATATGAAGACCAAGTTTGAAAATAGACTCAAGCATGCCGAAGATGCCCAATCCCTTTTGGCTCAATGGTCTTAACTGAAGAAATATCCTTTCGAACTAACGAGGGAGTTTGTATAAAACTTCAATAGAATTCTCTATAAAATCCCCAAAGTTACTCGTCCTACGGAGGACAAAAAGTTAATATTCTTCATTAATGCTCAGCTTCCTAGGGTGAGATTTATCTCGAGAATAACTCAACCAACTGATCTAGATGAGGTAAAAATCTCATAATCAAGGTCGAAGATGACTTGATCATGTCAGATAAGATCAAAAAATATACGAGAAAGGATAAAGGTAAAAGTTATAATTCTAACTCCATGGATCCCCTAGTTCATAAATTGGAAAATGATCTAATTGCACTAAAAAAAAGTGGCACAAAGTACTTTGAGGGATGATCTAAGGAAGAGAATTTTACCAATTAAAAAATAATTACAGAACCTCCCCAAATACTTGATCTAGAGGCTCCCCTGTCAACGCAACTTGCAATACACAAGATGATGATGAAAAATAGATTTTTGAGCTAGAAGATTAGGAAGAAGAAGAGAATGGGCTTGAAATTGAAGAAGTCGATGATGTTGAGATTGGGTACTTTGAATTCTCATCTAGGGAAGATAATGAAGAGGATCATGCACAAGTTTTCTCTCGTGTGGTTTTCACCCATTCTCAATCCCAAAAAAAAATTCTTCCACTACTTCTCCAAAGAAGAAATATGCATATTCTACCATGGAGAATCTACCTTACAAAATAATCAATAGATGACCTGCACTTCCACCTTCTATGGAATTTTCTATATAAAATCCATATCTCGTGGTATTAAAGAAGACCTTATCTAAAACAAGTGATTCTCCCAATCCTACCTCTGTTAAATCTTCTTCTTCTAATCCTTCTAATGCCTCTTCTAAACTAGTGAATATTTATAGCAAGACTTATGAGGTTTGTAGCTTCCAAGCTTACCTCTGTTTCCAAAGTAACCCCCACTTCCAACGTAGTGTCTCCTCCACTCCATAAATCTCCCATCACCTCGGAGGTATCTAATTCCTCCTATTTTGATATCATAGATCATGTCAAATGGTCTAAGATTAAAATTACCAAGTTTGAATATTTGTAAACTCATCTAAAAAAATTGATAAACTAGTCTGGTTTATCAAAGGTAATAACCCAAATCCCAATACTATTACAGCCTCTTCTAAAGGGTTACTACCAAATCCTCCTTCCCCATCATCTCATAACATGCTAACATTAAGTGCATCCAATTTTGACAAAATTGAACCATTTTATCTTTCTCTTCTCGTCAGAGGTTACCAATTGAACAATTGTATCATAGAATCTGGTGCTTTTGATAATGTGATGCCAATTAAATTGGATAATGTCCTTGGTATCACCCTAATATGAGATAACATATGGTTTTATTCTATGGAAACTAAAGAAGTCCCACTTGTGGGAAGAATAAAAGATGCCCAAGTTGATTTAGTTGATTTTTATGACAAGAAAGTCTTATTGACTATCTTAGTGGAAGACATTATAGATTCATATGGGATGTTGTTGAGTACGAGTTTTTGTCGAGACTTGGGAGAATACATTAAAATGGAATGGTCTTCAACAAATATTCTAGTCAAGGGCCAAATGAAAAAGTTGTTACCGATGAGAAAGATGAAGTATACAGTGCAAAAATTAGAAGATCCTAGAGTTGATATTATTTATCAAGATTGTGGGCATGAGAACTAGTTTGTTAATTCCAGAGGAGATGATGATTTTCCTCTTATCTTGGAGGAATAAAAAGATATGATCTGGACTATGGAGTTTGACATAATCCATTGCAGTATAGGATTTGAAGCCGGTGTGGTCTTGATTTCCCCATTAGGTGAATGGTTTCCTTTTTCTTTTAAGATTCAATTTGAGAATACCAACAATACTGCAGAATATGAATCTATTCACTTAGGAATATACATAGTTTCTTCTATGGAAATTAAGCAATCAAAATTCTTGGGATATTAAGAAGTAATCAATAAGCAAGTCTGGAATCAATACCAAGTGAAGAACCCACGGCTCAGAAATTATAGGAACAGAGTGTGGGATTGCATTGAATCCTTTGATGTTTTCACTACATAATTTTTTCCCCATGAATGAAATGAAAAAAATTATTCTCTTTCTATGTTAGCTTCTCTATTAATACCACACCCCTCCTTTGAAAAAGAAAAATATTCTATTGAGATGATATACAAGCCAAGTGTGCCTAATAATACCAACCATTGGCAAGTGTTCAATGATGATAAACATATCCTCTCTTTCCTCGAGTAATGAGATAATTTTAACAACCTTTTCTTTGAAGTAATTACTTATTCATCCCGTAAGTCAACTTCATAAGAAGGCAAAGGTGAAGCTTAAGAGGTTTATTCTGATGGAGTGCTCAAGATAAAAGGTAATAAGATTCCCAAGGGCCTAGCCTCACTTGAATAATTGTTTGATAGAAATGATAGATTTTTGAAAGATAGAAATAAGAATCTCGTAGGATAACTTCTGATTTTGAGAAGGTATGTATCAGAACGGAGAAACAACCTCGGTTCTTGAATATGGGAAATTTTTTCTCTCTAGAGGAAAAGAGAAAAAAAAAATCGTTATTGAAAAAGTATTCAGATGTGTTGGCATATTCATATGATGAGATGAAATATTTTAAACCAAAAGAGATGCAACACTCTATACCTCTCAAGCCTGAAGAAAATTCATTTTAGTAGAAGAAAAGGAAATACAACCCCAAGATTTCCAGAACAATCTGAGAGGAAGTTTTGAAAATGTTGAATGCAAGAATTGTTTTCTTGATCTATCACTCCACGTGGGTGGAAATCATTTTCCCTATCTAAAAGAAAAATGAAGAAATAAGGATTTTTGTAAAATTCTAAAATTTGAACCAGGATTCTCTAAAGAACAATTATCCACTCCTAATCATGGAACAGATTCTACAAACAGTCACTAGTTCAGAAATTATTTCTATGCTAGATGAATTCTGCCGATATAATCAAATTGAAGTTTCCCAAAAAGATATCAAAGAAGTGCTAGAGATCCTCTGGTTTGAAGAATGCACGAGTGAATTATGCAATATGTGTATTGATCTAAGACAAAACAAAGCAAGCATACAATACTGTAAATTGTAAAAATACAAGAGAAATAATTGCAATAACATAGAAATAGCTCCAAATCAATATGATCAAATATGATAATTCAAGAGAGCACAGATAGAAGTTGAATATGTAACCTCCTCCTATAAACATGACAATATTCACGTATAATAGTAGTAACCAACACCTAGAATAGTGTACCCAGGTGTACACCTAAGCAATCATATCCCATAAGTGTAGGGAAACTCCAAGTGAGGTGGAATATCCCAAGTAGGATAATACAAATAAAGTGAGGAAAATAAATCCTACACTAACACCCCCTCATAAGCACAACTTAGGTGGGTAGTGAAAAATGAAAGTGGGTCCCAATAATAAGGCATAATGAGGTACCCATGTACAATGCAATATCTCATAAGATAGAGTAAAAGGATAAAAATTAGTGGGAAAAACTCCCCTGAAAAAGAGAGACATGAAGAAGTGAAGAGGCTAGAAGGCCCCCCTAAAGATGATGAAGTTCCTAATGTAGACTGCACCCTAATAAGAGCTCATAGATGAATGAACTTGCTCTTAGGGAAAGTTTTGGTGAAGATGTCAGCAACCTTCTTTGAATACTAGAAGAATATAAAATCAATGAACTACCCATGAATGAGCTCCCAAATGAAGTGCATGTGTATCTCAATGTGGTTGGTCCTTTGATGAAGGACCAAATTTATGCATATCTCGATGGTGCATTGGCTATCAAAAAAGATGATTGTAGGCTTCCTCATCTAGATGCCAAGATCTGAAATAACCCTTGAAGCCAAAAAACATTAGTAGTTGTGTTAATAGCTCCCATGTAATTTTCATTTATGGATGATAGAGTAATATCAATATTCTTCTTGTTTAACTAACTAATAGGACCAGAACCAAATGAGAAACTATGACCTGAAGTGGACTTAGAAAACTCAATTTCGTCAGCCCAATCTAAGTCTGAGTAGCTGACCAAGTCAATTTCTAAACTAACCCTATAGTGAATCCTATATCTATGTGATCCCTGAATGTAGTGAAAAATACACTCATCTTCTTTCCAATGTATCTCATGGGGTTGCTGGATGAACCTCAAAACAATACCAATGACATAGGAGATATCATGTCTAGTGTGAGTCAAGTAAATAAGGCTTCCAATAGTTTTTTGATATAAAGTAACATCGACCAAGGGTGTGGAACAATCAACCTCAAGCTTGAATCCAAATAAGAAAGGATTCAGAGATGGATTACAGTCATCCATGTGAAACCAAGCTAGAACATCAAGAAAGTACTTGGGTTGTGCAAGTGAAATCCTTGAATCAGACTGTATGATCTCAATGCCAAGGAAGTAGTGTAGTATACCCAAGTCATTCATGGAAAAACTATCCCAAATAGTTCTCTTCACTGATAAGATAGTTGATGAAATAACCCCAATGATAAAAATGTCGTCAACATAAAGTATCAAAATAAGTAATAAATAATCCTGACGTAAAAGATATACATTGGGATCTGAATGACACCGAGTGAAACCATAATATAGGATGAAGGAATCTATCTTAGCATACCAAGGCCGAGGGGCCTAGTTGAGGCCGTAGATGTATTTCCTAAGTGTGAAAACTAAAGATGAATCATGAACAAACCTAGGTGGTTTCTCCATGTAGATTTTCTCTTATAGGTATCCATGAATAAAAACACTCTTCACATCTATTTGGAGCACACTCTAACCATATATTATGGATAAATAAAGTATGATTCTAATCAAAGTCATCTTGGCTATGGGTGAAAATGTCTCTTAGTATTCTATATCGTATACCTATGAAAAACCGTTGGCTACTAACCGAGCCTTGTACTTATCAACTGGCCCATCTGCTACAAATTTGGTCTGATATATCCATCAACATCTAATCATATTCCTTCCATTAGGAAGTGAAGTCAAATCCCAAGTGAGATTACTAATTAAGGAATTATATTCCTCATCCATAGAAATTTCCTAATCAGGTATGCTTGATGCCTCTCAAAATGTGTGTGGATATTTCACTTAGGCATAGAAGGTTTTGGCATATTCTGATAGTATTCTCGAGTACGTATGTAATCATTTGGATCCCCTGCCCAAGTTCTTGCACTCTGAAGTACCTTGCCAGCCAAAAGAGGTCCTGAAGTGGGTGAGTCATGTGTCAAATCCTCATCCTCTAAAGTATGGAAAAATGTAGATGAGGATGAATCCTCATTACTTTGATCGTTGTCAAAACTGGAAGAATTAGAAGTCTCTACCTCAGGAACCTATTGTGGATGATCTGAATCCTCAGACTACTCATCAAAACTTAGCGAAGGAAAATTATATGGAGAAGCGTCAAGTAAAAATTAAGTGAGAATATCCTAAAACTTAACACTTCTGTCAATGAACAACTCATGACTGGTAATATGGATAAGTCTATACCCCTTGACCCCCTTTATATACCCAAAAAAGATGCAAGGTTTGGATTGAGGCTCCATTTCCTTACATTTATTTTTAGGAACGTGTGCTATTACTGGTGATTTGAAGACCCTAAAGTGATTAACTTACAGTTTCCTGTTGTGTCAAGCTTCAAAGGGATTTATACCTTTCAAATATTTGTGGGGACTTGGTTCTGTATATAACCAGCACAATTGATGGCTTCTGTCCAAAACCACAGAGTCAAATATTTAGAGTGGATCATATTGTTTATTACTCTTTAAAGGACTTAGTTTTACATTATACCACACCATTTTGTTGAGGTGTGTAAGGCACTGTCTATTATAGATCAATACCCTCTATGGTTCAAAATTTCTCATTTTTTTTCTAACATACTCCCTCCATTATGTGTTTGAAGAATTTTGAAGCATTTCATAGATTGTTTCTCAACGAGCCCCTTTAAGTCTCAAAATTAATTGAACACTTTAAACTTTTTCCTAAGGAAGTAGACCCATGTATATCTGGAAAATTCATATGTGAAGGTGAGAACATATTTGGCCCTAGTTAAACAAGGATGGGGGAAAGAGCATGTGACATCACTTTAAATCAAATTTAAATGTGTTAAAGAACTCCAGGATTTTCCCTTGTCAAATTGTTCTTCAAGGTGTTTTCCAAGAGCATAACCCTCGCAAAGTCCCTTTGAGAAACAAACTCTAGGAAATAATGTAATCATGTCATGTTGACTGAGTTTCTCAAGGTAGCGGTAGTTAAGATTGCTAAACCACTCATGCCATATTCTTCTAACTCCATCTGAATGTGTGAAAAATTTAGTAGGGGAAACATCAGGTGAAAAGTGTGAGAAGGTATATAACCTAGGATGGTTATCTACCCTTCCCACTACTTCTACAGTGTTGCTGTATAACTCCCTGATCTCAACTAAATCTAGATGAAATAGGACTCTCATCCCCTTCCCTATATGATTAATTTGATACACTGACAAGAGATTAATTTAAAGTGAAGGTACACTAAGAACATTTGTGATTGTTCCACCTTCTAATTCAACATGCCCTCTCCCAAAAACTCTTGATATAGTATCATCACCCAAAGTAATGGAGGACATGTTGTAGGGATCTAAGGAATACAACTAAACATGTGATGAACCCATGTGGTGTGAAGTACCAAAGTCGATAACCCACAAAGGAGTAGATGAGAATGTAACTGAAACTAGTGCCTTTTCCTTATGTTTCTCTTTATCTGTTTTCTTTTCCTTAGTATATTATTGGGTTGAAAAAGATAATTTGATATATTTAGGGATCCATATGTTGTTTTTCTCAAGGATATGACTAAGGTGCTCAATATACTTCTTCAGACACTTTTTCTATTCATTCCCCAGTTTCTTGCAATAAGAATACTTAAAATTTTCCTTCATAGGTTTCTCATTTTAACTGGAGGTTTCAGTGGTAGACTTGGAAGAGGAAGTGGGTTTCTGTTCTTTCTTCTTTTCTATATCCTTTCTCTTTTTCTTCTTCTCTTGATTTCTAGAGGATTTATGTTTTCCATTCCCGCCAATGAGGGCTTGAGGTTTGTCTGACTTCAAGGTACCCATTTGGATTATCTTTTCATCCTCCTAAGTCAAACATGTAATAAATTCATCTGAAGATGACATAGACCTTATGGATCTAAGATCCCTCTTGGTAACATAAAATGTAGAGACAAAGATATAGTAATAAGAACCTAGTTTGACAAGCACTAAAAGAACTAGTTGTTCATCCTTCTTTTTTGTTGCAAATTATTTTAACTGCAATCTTAATTACTTGAGCTTGGTATAGAAATCTTCCAAAGTGTTAAATTTTCTAGGACTTAAAATGATAATTTTTATTTCTACCTCATGACCCCTCATAGTGTCGAATTTTTCAAACAAGGATTCTAAGGTTTTCCACACTTGGTTGTGAGATATGGCTGACTCTATGTGAAAGAGTATTTTGGAAGACATTGAAAGACACAACATATAAAAAGCTTCATCACACTTATCAAACCACTTAACTTGTTTTTTGGATTCACTAGGATTAGATTTAAACCCCATTATAATTCGATATAATCCTTAACTCTTAAGTGCAATGCTCACTTTTGATTTCCATTTATTGTAGTTAAAAGGTGTAAATGGGTTAATTGAACTTAGATACCTTAGTGCAGAAAGTAAAGTTGTGGTGGTTGTTTCAGAAAAAAAGGAAATGCATGGAAAGAAAGAAGTTCAGAACAAAAGAGGAAACACATTTTAAACCCCCGGTGATTAAGCTAAATGTGAAAATATATGCCTAATCTAATTTCTATTGTAGCAGTAAATAAATAAATAATTAAGTACAAAAATTCAACCAAGCAAAGCTAAGAAAGAAAATATGAAACCCTAAGTGTAAAGAAGAGGTAAGATGAATTATTTGTTTTGTAATTAATCCTATATTGTGACAAAGTGCTGACCAGATGAAAAAAGAGGGAGTGTCGCATAGAGCCTCAAAAAATGTGCAAAATGAAGAGCTTCCTGGACTAAGGCACCTAGAGAGGGATAAGAGCATCTATGAGCACCCTAGGCCTATTTATGGGTGCATGTATCTACCAAAATTCTTAGAAAACATCCTCTGAGTGGTCACAAGATATTAATTGTTATTATCCTTTGGTCACTATGAGTTCAAGCAATGATCGCCAAAGTCACTAGAAACATGCAATGAAGTATTGACCTACAAAACCCTCAAATAAACATCAAATCCTAAAAAAGAAAAATGCATTATAAGGGGTTGGACTGTCCTCAATTGTCATAACGGTGATCTTACAAATGAGCATTGCACTACATATTAGACCTAATTTATTTATATATGTGTGTATGGAATCATACCCTAGATGGCTCTTGTGCGTGTCACACTTGATAGCGAGAAAGTAAGCTAAATGTAAAGAAATGTAATAGATGTGTTCATGAAATAGAATTAACTTCCCTCCTATGAAGTGTGTATGAAGAATAACTAGCCCTTGTGTCCCTTGGATGGTGCTAGATGGATGCAACCTTAGGTGGTGATAACTAGTGCTTAGTGTTTGGTCCTTTATTATGATCACATAACTTTATATTTATATGATTCCCTTGCTTGAATTTCGTAATTAACCCCGAAAATGTTGACTACCAAAAAGATAAGATTCTCAAATGACTAGAAAGGACCCAAAATATGTGAGCAAAATATACTGAGGTCATGGGCACCCAGAGGGGACGATGGCGCCTGGCACTGGCGTCTTGATTAGCATTTGGTGATGATAAATGCCGAAGTATAAAAAGGAAAACTAAGCAAGTAAGGGTGTAAGACCAAAGGGCGCAACAAAAAGCAAAGAAAGGTGGCCAAAGACATGGGTTAGTTAGTACTTTTCTTACTTAGGAATCATATGAATAGTAGTATGCAATCATGACTAGATAATTACCCAAAGTGCGTGATTTTGTGTCTACAATCCCTTTGAAAAGAAATCCTTCATCTCTACTCACTTTCTTCTCAACTCTCTCTCTCTTTTGCTTTACAAGAAAGTATTTTTCACCTTGTTCCTTCATGGTACCTCACCCTATGTCTCTCTTGGTCTTTTGGCACCTATTTACCTCTCTTTTGACCTCCAAGTCTTTTTCACCTTGGAATTCTTCTTCTCAACTTTTCTTATCCTCTTCTTAAGCCTCAATGGCTAAGGGTTCTTCACATACCACTTGCTATCAAACTTCACTTTATTTCACTTCAATATCTCTTGCCTTCCCTTAAGGAGAAAAGATGCCCTGATACCACCTGATGCAAAGATATCACTTCAATCACAACACTTGACCAAAACACCAAGTTAGATTCTATGATCATATAACTATGCAAATCTTGATTTATATCATAATGCAAACAATGCAAATTTTGTTAGACAATGATTACTAAGACTACGCTTCCTTGTTTACAAGGTTTCTTCTCTGCCACCCTCCATATCCAACCACCGTGTAATTACATTCAAACTCTAAAAGGACTCCTTGTTACACCTTGTTCCCCAATGCTCTAAGATTAACAACTCTATTCAAGAGGTCTTGCAACTCATGGAATGATTCCTTAATGTAGCTTATTCTTTGTTCACCCTATACCTGAACCTCCACACAATACTCTCTCTACTTCAAATCACCACTAAAACTCTAATTGACAAGTTAGGAATCCATTTTATCAGACTCTTCGGTTTAACCCAAGGTAAGATCTACTAGCCTTGATTATATATAAATATTATAGTTCTGAAGGACTCACTAAGAATCGAGAGAAACCAAACACCTTTCATAATACCCTTTGTGGATTTATAGCTTCACCTTAATTTTTAGATTCAATTTCACAATAGAAGTCCCTCAACAAGATTGTCACAGGTCTCAATTAGGTCACGAGGTCTTAAAATTGAGAATATTCACTTGGGCGTTCCTAAACTCCTCCACATGGCTCTAATATCCTTCTTATGACTGTTAAACAATCAATAGCCCCTTCTTAACCAAGACAACTTCATGATAGTGAGTCATACCTTCTAGTTCACTCACTTGCTCGAAGATTTTGGATTGCTTGTTTTCAACACAATCATGTAGAAACTTCAACTTTAAGCATCTACATCACCTTCTTGAGTTTCATACCCTTTAAATACATACAATGCATCATGATAAGTCTCCCCTTATGTATGTCATTCCTAGATCAATTTTTTCCTAAATCTGTATTGGAGACTGGTAAAACAGATCATTTGAATGTGTTTTATAAGTTAACTCCTTAAAAACCTTGTACTTCTTCCTGAAATTTTATCCACACCTTTTTAAACCCTCATTCAAGCTAATCACCAAGTCTAGTTTATTTCCACTAGTAAAAATGCAAGTTATGTTCATTTCTTACCCACAAACCCTAGGACAAGGTTTCTCAGACCCGAGACCAACTACGCAAGTTATCTTTTTTATTTCCTTGAATCTATAACTTCTTTCTGTTCCAACTGATTGGATAATATAATTTTGTGAAGAACTTTGTCTTTATGAAGAGTTTTTGGGATCTCTTGCATGGTACATGTTTTTTCTGACGTTTCAAGTCTAACTACAAGACTCGTCATTGGCTTCAACCTTATTTCCTTGATGACGAGTCCTATGGAGAGATTTGAAACGTTGGAAAAAACATGTACCATGCAGTAGATCCTAGAAACTCTTCATGATAGCATTCACTGTAATTTATCACTCAAAAACAAAAAAAAAACTGTCTTTATTTAGTTTATTGGTTGAATATCACTCTCTTTATTTGATGAACTATTTGTGATAACAAGCGATTATTTCTTGGGGTTTGAGTATTGTAATTAGTCAATTGAAATCCTATTTTCCTATGTTTGATTCTTTGAAGCTTTGAGTTAAAATAACTTACATTTTTCTCATACTTATTAATGCTTTGGAATCAAAATAACGACACTGTCAATGATATTTGTAGATGTTTCAGAAATACCTTCCCAGAATAATCAATTTTATAGATATCGATGATCCATTATATGTTGAGGAAAACATTATGTCCCTTGATGAGTTAGAAGTACATGAAAATTCATCGAATTCTCAAAGTACACCAGCATAGAGGAAGCTTCTACTCCAAGTTATATTTCCAGGAAAAAGGAGACATTAGAATCAAAATATTCCTACTGACAGCTCAGATGCAGAAATTAAATCCCAAGAAAAACAAATAAAAATATGTCGGAAGAAAGAGGGAAAACTGGACAATTGGAAGAAAATTATCAGTTCAAATGGGCTGCAAAATATCCTTTTATTGAACTTGTGTACACTGAAAAATTGTAATTTTGTTCCAACACAATGTCGATGCAAAATATGTGGTTGGAATTAGGGGAAGGAGCACATGATTCAGCTCAAACTAGACACAATTGAAAAGCACTGTGGGAAAATGTACATTTCCCAAAAGCTAAAGGATGTCGACGTAGTCAGAACACATAAATGGAAAGATGCAAAATATTGTCTACATGTCAAATACGCAAAAGAGTATGAAAAGGAAAAAAAATGTATAAAATATATAAATGAAAAAGGTGGGACCATAATAGCCAGATTGAGTAAAGTCTATGGAGGAAGAAATGCAAGCAAAAGGTATTGAGTTTGCTACTAGTATTTCATATAATGAAAAGGGGAAGACCAATGTCAAATTTCAGAGAAAGAAAAATGTTGTATCATGTTATTGGTATAAAGAACACTCCTCAAACTCATCGGTCAGATACCAGTGGCTGGGAGACTTAAAAAATGTCTATCTATAGTAGAAAATGAGGATCTGAAATTGTGTTTTCAAAAGTCAAATGTATATTTCCCTTTCCTTAGAGGAGGTTACTGCATAGTCGATAATACTTCATGGATATGTATTCATGTTTACACAAGTGCTAATGAAATATAAGGACTCCAAACCTCTTAGCAATTCATAAAATGACTGAGAATCGCAATTATGAAAATATATATAAATTGGTGTTGTCAAATCTAAAGGATATCGCCGGAATGGATGAATTTGCCATCGCAAAAAAATTAGTTAGTGTCGGAACCGATGGTACAGCTGTAATGCAGGGAGAGAAATGGTCTGGGTGTTAGACTTCAGAAAGCTATTTCTCCGTATATGGTTGATATCCACTATATAGTTCACAGAATGAATCTCACCTACAAAATTATGAACAAATTTGAAAATGTAGCTAAAGTAGAGGAATTGATATGTGATCTGCATGCCTATTATTCTAGTAGTCTGAAGAGATTTTTAGAATTTCAAAAAATTATCTATTGGACTGACAGAGGGGAAAAAACTTCTCAAAGATGTAGATACCAGATGGATAATCTATGTATGAACCTATGCATGTAGAATATTTGATGAATATCCTTCACTAACAGAATTTATGTTTAAATACAATAGGAATGTAGATAAAGCTAAAGATCTATTGTGCCATCTAACTAACATACAAACATTACTCACACTCTGTGGTATTTTTCGCATGTTGAGAGAGCTTAATATTTTAATGAAGCATGCCCATAGATAGATTCTATCTACATTACAGACTTCATGATGACTCAACAATGCACACGTCCAGTTTATATAGGACAGTTTAGAAACTAAACTGATCTCCCTGATGGTAATGCTTTGAAGATGCTACTAAACCAGCAGAGAATAAGGAATGCATTAACAAGATTTGAAGAATTCCAGATAGCTTCTAAGAAATACACCATACGTGATCCTATAGCTAATATAACAACGTATGGAAGAGACATTCCCCCCCTTCATTACATTCCATTCAAGAGTTGCAAATGCTGACCTCTGAAATAGATTCAGAAGTTTCACTTTTCCACAAGATTTATATGATGTGGAATGTCATGGCAACTAGGAATAAGCTTCAGTAGGATCTCAGTATCATGGAGCTAAAGAGATCTGGGAATGGTTCAAAGACGATAAAATTCTCGAATGAAATGGCAGTTGTAAGTCCGCAATATGCTTGGAATTCGTTCAGGCGACAAGACTGGATTCTGCACGAGCTATCAACACACTTTGATTGTCTCAAAAATATGGGTGATCTAACTGATCATTTCTCTAAGACTCCTAGAGATAAATGGAGTTTCTGTAGAATTTATTTTGCTAATACTATGATATAACAAGTTCAACTTCTACAAAATCCACAAGATTATAGTGCCATGAAAAGGATTTGGAAGGATATTCTGTTCTAGTACTATTCTAAGTGAAGATTTGAGATGAGTATATAAATCCTGTATTGAGCTTTTCCAAACAATGATTCTGGGTTCAGTGGAAGATGAGAGGATTTTCAGTGCAGTATCCTTTTTAAAGTCCAAATTTTGAAACAGGTTGGATAGGAATCTAGAAATTTGTCTCGGATTGTATGTTTCACATCACTCAGTGGAGTATTTTCCATATGATAGAGCACTGGAATTGTGGAATTCACTTGTAGAAAGAAGAGGAGTTAGTAATATTTTTCCTGACCCAGGGGATTGAGGAAAATCACCAGATCATGCTACAGATGATTTCCAAGACACGAATGAAAGCGTTGCTCTAGGACTGTTCCAATTCACCTAGATTACAACTTTTCTATTGGAACAATGCCATTATATGTTTCACTTATCCCATTTGTGTTTTATATTTAGTTATCAATTTCAGAGTGAAATAAGTACACATTTGTCTTTTATATTTGTTAATTGATTTAATTTACATGTGCAACAAATTAGAACCATAAATATTTAAAAGAAACAAAATCAAGTAAATTTAAGAAACTTTCAATAAATTTAAATATTGATGTATTTCATACAGAGATTACAAATTTCAAAAAAGGAAATATTATATTTGTCTTTATTTGATCCTTTTCCATTTGAAACGTAACTATTTTAAAGAAACAAAATCATGTAAATTTAAGCAAGATTTACGTAAACAATAAAAAAGAAACATATTTTGTATTAAAAACATAGATTAACACTATACAATCATAATTTCCAAAGTTCTTTTGAAATCTATCTCTCATATGGCCACTGGATCCTGACGGATTACTTTATGAGGAAAAGTACAAATTCATAAAGCATTGTCGACGCCATTACAATTACATTTTAAGGGGTTGTCATAACATATCAAAGCTTCCAGACAAGTTCTGTCATATAAGGACACATTACGAGGTCATCCTCTTTTCTACCTATGATTCAAAATCATAGTTGTCCTTACGTCTACCACACGGAATAAAAAACTAAAAATGGGCTGGCCACTATCTTTTAATTCCTACGCCAGTGTCAAAATTGTGACAACACACCTGTCACATGGTGAACTTTACTAGCATATCTTATTTTATGTTGTAGGTGAGGTTTGTTATTTTTCTTGCATTAGAGGTGGAGGATTATGCTGCATCTGTGCAGAGTTATCAACTATACCTCCTGATGCTTACAGATCTTGTGCTACGGTATTCATATTCCTAGAATATTCTTATCCTCCCTCACTACATCTCCTGCAGACAAAAGTGTTGCATCCGCGTCTATATTTTCCTTAAGTAAGACCTTTGGATCCATTTTATGCTCCTTTATTATCCTTCTCAATTTATTATTTTATTTATTTATAACAATGAGTTTTTCCTTCAACTGTGCAAATGAATTGAGGCTTTTGCAGGCATTCTTCAAATGTGCTTCAAAAATAGCTGCTTCTTTCTTTAAATTTTCATATTTTGCCTATAAAACACAATTTTTTATATTATTAGTGTATTAGATAAAATGAAAAAATATATTACAGTGCATATAATATAATGATTTTGGCAATTCGCATATAAAACTAAAACCCACTCACAATCACTTTTTCTTTTTCAGCATTTTCTATTAAGACATGTGTCTTATCTTTAGCCCATTTATTATAGTAAGCCTGTGCTTCGGCATTGAGATTCTCCAACTTGTTTAGCATTATGTCGATAATTTCATCATTGTAGTCATTACTGTATGAAATAGTCCATGATTGAGCTTTGTTTAGAAAAAAATCCTGTCATGTTGGTTGGCTCTCTACGGAAGTGAACAATGAATTCCTTTGAGCATGATTATGGTATTGTGTATTTATTTCTTTTATCAAATTTTTTGCTCTCTTCTCCCAAGACTGCACCAAATCCACATTAGACATTACAACCTCTTGAATTGTTTCCCACATACTATCTGATATCATATTTTCTAAAATAAAATGCGTCTTTTCATCGACAGTTTGTAGAGAATTTCTTGGAGGAGGAGGAGAGTCAGTGCCTTGTGTTACATGCACATTTTTTTGTGGTTAAGGAGGAGTAGATTGAATCATATGGTGGGTGTAAAAATAGTTACCCTTGTCTGCATCACCACTTTCAAATCCTAAATAATCCTCATCAAGGGAGATGTTGTAGAAAAGCTGTGTGGCTGTTACACTTGAAAAACACCACCTAGTGAGTCAGTCCAGGAATTTTTGTGATAGTAGGATGAACTGTTCATGTTGACTCTGCAGGAAACCTTATATTCTTTCCTATAGTACTTATTTTTGTTTGGACTAGACGTGTTGGAGGTATTGGTGGCCTCCTTGCAAGCGGAACATGCCCAAATTCCACATTACCTGTATAATGCAAACAACAAATTGTCAGAATATTACGATTGTGCTTTGTAAATGCTAAAAATTTGTAAGGAATCAAAACATGCTATATATTATACATTACAATATACCTTGCATAGACGGACACATAATCGTGACATTTCGATCTTCAAAGCGGTAATGAGTTTGATCTTCATCATCAAACTTAGTCGTTTCTGAATACAATAAATTTATAAAAGAACAATAGAAATATTAAAATAGAGTAGTACATATAAAATCTATATTAATTGTTTGAATTAGTTATTTATAAAAAAATAACTTCATACCTAAAGTTAAATGCGATGGTAAACGTGTTGTGCATATCGAACCCCGAGGTCATTTTTGATGAGGAGGTCTTATTGGTGTTTATTCTATTGAATCCATATCAGAATCAGCAGAGACCTTTGGAGGGGATTTACCTCTAGCAATTGCCTCCTTATGAGATGTTGCAACTATAATTTTTCTCTGTAAAAAAAATTCACACATTTATTATTTTATCTAAATAAATTGAATTTGAAATCGTTAGAACAAGTAAACATTAAAAGTAATTGTTACCAACTTACATGTTCTTCGAGAGTAAGACCAATCATTTGATCATTGATTGCAATTGGAATTTTATTTTGCGGAATTTCGTAGTATGCTTCATAATAAAAAGAATGAATATAATTGTAACAAGAGAATACAGTCTTGGATTTATCAGATTGGTTGGCTTTGCAACTGCATGGGAGATATCAGATTTTATTCTGACATGGAAAAATAACTACACCAATCGAATTGTTTCCCGTGCTAGTGTCCACAATAAATATTGAACTGCCTAATTATGGAATGTCTGTAGATCCTGGCCTGTAAAACAACCCTTTCCTGAAAAAGTGACGCAACTGTAATAAATAATTTTTTTGAAATACCTTGTAGAAGAACGCTTCTTGATGAAAGATTAAGAGGAGCTGCAATAACAAAGAAGAAATGTTAGAGCCTTCCATGGTCTAGTAATGTTAAAAACAAAATAATTTGAAAACAATAAACTTACCATCAACCTTTATATTGTAATGTGACTCCAAAAACTTTTTGTCTTCGTCTGTAAGAACAACCTTTGTAGTAACGACCAAATTATTTTCGAATGGTAAACAAATTAAATGATGTACATCCTTAGGTTCAACTAAGAAAGCTAAATTTGATGACGTCTCGAATGCATGAGGAGAATGGAAAATTTTCCATCATTCTCGTTGTAAGAGTCGAGAAGGTAATCAAGGATTGAAGTATCAGTATCGAATTGGAGCATGTCCACAAGCCCGGTAAATTCTGAGTTTTTGACCCAATCCTTTTTTGCATCTTTTTCTCTTAGTAGAGCTATAATCTGTGGGCACATGAGGTTTACACATTGAAATTTAGGTGTAAGAATAGATGTGGTGCTGGCCATTTTTGAAAATTGGGAGAATTTTGAAGATGGGAGAGCTTAGAGAGTTAGAGAACTGGAAATTTTGGTAGAAAAGTGAATAATTCAACCTTGAATGGGTATTTATAGGGGTCTGTATGGTGATCTAACTGATCATTTCTCTAAGACTGTAGAGATAAATTGATTTTCTGTAGAAGTAATTTTGCTAATACTATGATACAACAAGTTCAACTTCTACAAAATACACAAAATTATAGTGCCATGAAAAGGATTTGGAAGGATATTTGTTCTAGTATTATTCTAAGTGAAGATTTGAGCCAGTATATAAATATGTATGAGCTTTTCCAAACATAGGGGTCTCTATTTATAGGGGTCTCAAAAATATGGGTGATCTAACTGATCATTTCTCTAAGACTATAGAGATAAATGGAGTTTCTGTAGAAGTTATTTTGCTAATACTATGATATAACAAGTTCAACTTCTACAAAATCCACAAGATTATAGTGCCATGAAAAGGATTTGGAAGGATATTTGTTCTAGTACTATTCTAAGTGAAGATTTGAGCGAGTATATAAATCTATATGAGCTTTTCCAAACAATGATTCTGGGTTCAGTGGAAGATGAGAGGATTTTCAGTGCAGTATCCTTTTTAAAGTCCAAATTTTGAAACAGGTTGGATAGGAATCTAGAAAGTTGTCTTGGATTGTATGTTTCACGTCACTCAGTGGAGTATTTTCCATATGATAGAGCACTGGCATTGTGGAATTAACTTGTAGAAAGAAGAGGAGTTAGTAATATTTTTCCTGACCCAGGGGATTGAGGAAAATCACCAGATCATGCTACAGATGATTTCCAAGACACGAATGAAAGCGTTGCTCTAGGACTGTTCCAATTCACCTAGATTACAACTTTTCTATTGGAACAATGCCATTATATATTTCAATTATCCCATTTGTGTTTTATATTTAGTTATCAATTTCAGAGTGAAATAAGTACACATTTGTCTTTTATATTTGTTAATTGATTTAATTTACATGTGCAATAAACCAGAACCGTAAATATTTAAAAGAAACAAAATCAAGTAAAGTTAAGAAACTTTGAATAAATTTAAATATTGATGTATTTCATACAGAGATTACAAATTTCAAACAATGAAATATTATATTTGTCTTTATTTGATCCTTTTCCATTTGAAACGTAACTATTTTAAAGAAACAAAATCATGTAAATTCATGCAAGATTTACGTAAACAATAAAAAAGAAACATATTTTGTATTAAAAACATAGAATAACATTGTACAATCATAATTTCCAAAGTTCTTTTGAAATCTATCTCTCATATGGCCACTGGAGCCTGACGGATTACTTTATGAGGAAAAGTACAAATTCATAAAGCATTGTCGGCCATTACAATTACAAAAAAGGGTTTTTCATAGCATATCAAAGCTTCCAGACAAGTTCTGTCATATAAGGACACATTACGAGGTCATCCTCTTTCTACCTATGATTCAAAATCATAGTTGTCCTTACGTCTACCACACGGAATAAAAAACTAAAAATGGGCTGGCCACTATCTTTTAATTCCTACGCCAGTGTCAAAATTGTGACAACACACCTGTCACATGGTGAACTTTACTAACATATCTTATTTTATGTTGCAGGTGAGATTTGTTATTTTTCTTGTGTTAGAGGTGGAGGATTATGCTGCATCTGTGCAGAGTTATCAACTATACCTCCTGATGCTTATAGATCTTGTGCTGCGGTATTGATATTCTCTAGAATATTCTTATCCTCCCTCACTACATCTCCTGCAGACAAAAGTGTTGCATCCGCGTCTATATTTTCCTTAAGTGAGACCTCTGGATCCATCTTATGCTCCTTTATTATCCTTCTCAATTTATTATTTTATTTATTTATAACAATGAGTTTTTCCTTCAACTGTGCAAATGAATTGAGGATTTTGTAGGCATTCTTCAAATGTGCTTCAAAAATAGCTGCTTCTTTCTTTAATTTTTCATATTTTGCCTACAAAACACAATTTTTTTATTATTAGTGTATTAGATAAAATGAAAAAATATATTGCAGTGCATATAATATAATGATTTTGGCAATTCACATATAAAACTAAAAGCCCACTCACAATCACTTTTTCTTTTTTAGCATTTGCTATTAAGACATGTGTCTTATCTTTAGCCCACTTATTGTAGTAAGCCTGTGCTTTGGCATTGAGATTCTCCAACCTGTTTAGCATTATGTCTATAATTTCATCATTGTAGTCATTACTATATGAAATAGTCCATGATTGAGCTTTGTTTAGCAAAAAATACTGTCATGTTGGTTGGCTCTCTACGGAAGTGAACAATGAATTCCTTTAAGCGTGATTATGGTATCGTGTATTTATTTCTTTTATCAAATTTTTTGCTCTCTTCTCCCAAGACTGCACCAAATCCACATTAGACATTACAACCTCTTGAATTATTTCCCACATACGATCTGATATCATATTTTCTAAAATAAAATGCGTCTTTTCATCATCAGTTTGTAGAGCATTTCTTGGAGGAGGAGGAGAGTCAATGCCTTGTATTAGATGCACATTTTTTTGTGGTCAAGGCGGAGTAGATTGAATCATATGGTGGGTGTAAAAATAGTTACCCTTGTCTACATCACCACTTTCAAATCCTAAATAATCCTCATCAAGGGAGATGTTGTAGAAAAGCTGTGTGGCTGTTACACTTAAAACACCACCTAGTGACAGTCCAGGAATTTTTGTGGTAGCAGGATGAACTGTTCATGTTGACTCTGCAGGAAACCTTATATTCTTTCCTACAGTACTTCTTTTTGTTTGGACTGGTTGTGTTGGAGGTATTGGTTGCCTCCTTGCAAGCGGAACGTGCCCAAATTCCACATTACCTGCATAAAGCAAACAACAAATTGTCAGAATATTACGATTGTGATTTGTAAATGCTAAAAATTTGTAAGGAATCGAAACATGCTATATATTATACATTACAATATACCTTGCCTAGACGGAGACATAATCGTGACATTTCGATCTTCAAAGCCGTAATGAGTTTGATCTTCATCATCAAACTCAGTCGTTTCTGAATACAATAAATTTATAAAAGAACAATAGAAATATTAAAATAGAGTAGTACATACAAAATCTATATTAATTGTTTGAATTAGTTATTTATAAAAAAATAACGTCATACCTAAAGTTAAATGCGATGGTAAACGTGTTGCGCATATCGAACCCCGAGGTCATTTTTGATGAGGAGGTCGTATTGGTGTTTATTCTATTGAATCCATATCAGAATCAGCAGAGACCTCTAGAGGGGCTTTGCCTCTAGCAATTGCCTCCTTATGAGATGTTGCAACTACAATTTTTCTCTGTAAAACAAATTCACACATTTATTATTTTATCTAAATAAATTGAATTTGAAATCGTTAGAAAAAGTAAACATTAAAAGTAATTGTTACCAACTTACATGTTCTTCGAGAGTAAGACCAATCATTTGATCATTGATTGCAATTGGAATTTTATTTTATGGAATTTCGTAGTATGCTTCATAATAAAAAGAATGAATATAATTGTAACAAGAGAATATAGTCTTGGATTTATCAGATTGGTTGGCTTTGCGGGCATGGGAGATATCAGATTTTATTCTGTTGGAAAAATAACTACACCAATCGAATTGTTTCCCAGCTAGTGTCCACAATAAATATTGAACTGCCTAATATGGAATGTCTGTAGATCTGGCCTGTAAAACAACCCTTGCCTGCAAAAGTGACGCAACTGTAATAAATAATTTTTTTGCAATACCTTGTAGAAGAACGCCTCTTGATGAAAGATTAAGAGGAGCTAGAATAAAAGAGAAGAAATGTTAGAGCCTTCCATGGTCTAGTAATGTTAAGAACAAAATAATTTGAAAACAATAAACTTACCATCAACCCGTATATTGTAATGTGACTCCAAAAACTTTTTGTCTTCGTCTGTAAGAACAACCTTTGTAGTAACGGCCAAATTATTTTCGAATGGTAAACCAGTTAACTGATGTACATCCTTAGGTTCAACTAAGAAAGAAATTTGATGACGTCTCGAATGCATGAGGAGAATGGAAAATTTTCCATCATTCTCGTTGTAAGAGTCGAGAAGGTAATCAAGGACTGAAGTATCAGTATCGAATTGGAGCATGTCCACAAGCCCGGTAAATTTTGAGTTTTTGACCCAATCCTTTTGTGCATCTTTTGTTCTTAGTAGAGCTACAATCTATGGGCACACGAGGTTTACGCATTGAAATTTAGGTGTAGGAATAGATGTGGTACTGGCCATTTCTGAAATTTGGGAGAATTTTGAAGATTGGAGAGCTCAGAGAGTCAGAGGACTAGAAATTTTTGTAGAAAAGTGAATAATTCAACCTTGAATGGGTATTTATGGGGGTCTGTATGGTTCAAAGGATACGTGGTAGCAAACTATTGGCTGGCAATGGTGGCCCAATCCTTACTTGCCTAACCCATGTGACCAAACGTTAACCGTCTAACCCACCCACATAACCCTTACGCATCCAACCATAATCTGACCAACTGTTTGCTGTCCATCCCAGCCATCCAACCATTAACCATCTAACACCTAGACCGACCAACCCCTAGCCATCTAACCATCAGCTATCCAACCACCCACATGTCCAACCCATCATCTAACCTTTGACCATCCAACCCTTAGCCATCCAATCCTCACCCGTCCAACCCACCATCCAACCCTTGACCATCCAACCCTCACCCGACTAACCTTGAGTCATCCAATCCTCACCCACCCAACCCACCATCCAACCCATGACCATCTAACCCTAATTTGTCCAATCCCTCTCCCATCTGATCCACCATCTAACCCTCACCAGTCCAACCATGAATTTTGAACCGTTCAACTCCTCACCCATCCTACTCTTAGTTGTCCAACCCCTCTCCTGTCTAACCCACCATCTAACCCTTAACCGTCCAACCCTCTCTCGTCCAACCCTAAGTCATCCAACCCCTCACCCGTTCAACCCTCACCCATTCAACTCTTAGCCATCCAACCCCTCTCCTGTCCAACCCTCACCCGTCCAACCCTGAGCCATTAAACCCCTCCCCCGTCCAACCCACCGTCCAACCATGACCTGTCCAATTAACCCTAACCCACCCAAACCCTGCCAATCTATCTGACTGACTTCCCACCCAATGACAACTCTCGAGAAACCTAAATGAACAAATTTTAAAAATGAGGGAAAAATGCTCTCTACAAAATCACCTTTGCCATGAAACCTTTTTTTAAATATTTACTAACGATTTGAAAGTCAATTTTTGAGATTCGCCAATGTTTCTAAAGTAATATTTTAGAGGGGTCTTCTTAAAATGAACCTTTGTGAACCCCTCATTTGGGGTGCATGTGATGTTGTTGAAGGAGTTTGTGGCCCAAAGGAGGAATAACCTTTGTGTTGAAATTTT
This sequence comes from Taxus chinensis, assembly GCA_019776745.2. Classification (NCBI taxonomy): domain Eukaryota; kingdom Viridiplantae; phylum Streptophyta; class Pinopsida; order Cupressales; family Taxaceae; genus Taxus; species Taxus chinensis. The sequence goes on from CM034154.1 coordinate 196,014,212, forward strand.
TCCCTACAGGGGGAAGGGAATGTGCTTATTAGAAACAAAGGAACACGTAAATAAAGTGGTTGGGAGACAAGTGTTAGTACAAACAAAGACAAACATGCATGTAAAATAAAAGTGAAGAAAATGTGTAAGCTAAGATGAAAGAATATAATGTAAACACGCAAGAAGAAAATGTAGACGGTGAAAATTGGGTTGTAAATATGTGGCACAACTCACGATGTCACAAGTAAATCAAGGCCAAAGAATTCAAAAGAAGACATTGTGCACACAAGATAAAGAGAAAATCCAACAAATAGTGGCAAATAATGACAAATAATGTAATAGACAACCATGGTAGCAAATAGACCCGCAAGACAAATGTTGCACATGAAGCACCCGTTAGCATGTTAGAGAGATAAAATGTATGTTAACTTGTGTATAATTTTTATAAGTTGAACTTTGATGGGGCCTCTAAGGGAAACCCTGGGATAGCGGCAGGAGGAGGAGCGATACGGGATCATAAAGGTAATCTGATTGTTGCGTATACTAGGTAATATGGTACTGCAAACTAAGCATCCATGTTGAAGTATAATCTGCACTCTGGGGCCTGATAATATGCCAGACTCAAATATAGAAAGAAACTGATTATTGCATGTGACTGCATGATAAAGTCATTAATCTTCATACAAGATATTCTCATCTAGCATAGTTGATGTACGCACTCCACAGGATTTGCATTCATCCAAGTCTATGTAAGGATTAATCATACTTTCAATCACATCAGGATCATGCAAGTACTTCCAGGGAGGGTACAAGAAATGGGCTAGTTACCTCTTGGAAGGTTTTAAATGCATCTTCATACCTTATTTTACTAACTATAAACAACATTATTTCAAATCCAAAGTTGATATAAATAGAATCAAATTCATATCTGCTACCACCTATGCCTTGAGATGAGTCCCTGATCTTTGGGTGTGGATCAAGCATCATTGATACTTGCTAACACGTGTGGTCAAAAATTTAATGAGCTCCTTAATTATTCCTAGGTTTCATTTCCTACACCAAACATGTTAGTGTGAAATATATGCTCAACTCCAAGTCAACAATATCTTTCTGATTTCCCCAATTCACTTAATATCCTTTCTTGGCCAAAACTATCTACTAGCTCCCCTTAATACAAGTCAATTTGGCCCAACTAGGACTGAGATAAAATAAGAACACCCAAAGTGAGCTAGGACCATTTCTATTTGATCTCTGCCATGCTCAAGATGTATGTAAAAACGCAAGCCGATTCATGGGAAACTCTTTGTGCTCTCATTCTCTAACATAACCTTGTGTGTAATACAATACTCAAGACCCCTTTATTGGGTCTCAGTGCTCACAACTGAATTTGGGACATTTTTTGCAATCAGTTAATCTCATCTAGAAGATGGGTGGACCTTTAATACAAAATTAATGCCAATTTTCAAGCACCCAGACTTTAATGATAATTTTGAGCTATGTGTAGCATTCTTTTCAAGGGTGGCATTAACTCCACTTCATGGAGTTATAGGTTCCTTTGTAACTCACCTCCTTTCCACTAGCCTTGATTGTGTGTTTTGCAAAGGACTGGAAGGAGTGGACTCTCTCCGATTATGTCAACCACAAGATCTTGGTCAATGAAGAACTTGTTGCTGAAGCGACCAAAATTAGTTTGGAAGGATATCTTGCATTGGATTCTTGACATAAATAGGGTTGACAGAGTTTGAAATCAAGAGAGTGAGATTTGTGGAAGGATCTGAGAAGCTAATATATGTCACAACGGGCCTAGTTATGTCTAGCTTGAGATACTCTTCCATAGTGAACTCGAGAGGAACTCACATGATGATTCGGTTTATCTCCTTGATTTCAAGGCTCTAGGTTTGTAAATCTTACTGTTAAAAATCTTATCTTAATGAACTCACCTTACATAAAAATCGTTACTAGTTGGTTTTACAAATTCACGTGCAAAATCTCTCTTGAACGCTCCATTTCCTCGAGCCTTATCACGTAGCACACATAGATCGGTAGACCTTACACTAACTCCTTTATTTTATTGCAACACATAAACAAAAACATATCAAAAAGCTACCCTGGTCTCCCTAATCAATCAAATAGCATTTCACACCTTATATGTCAATCAAGAAGCTCTACAATTATGCCAGCCCTGTATGCCCCATTCTTGCCCCCGCCATCCACTGCAGTCACTTCTCTGCCAGCTATGCACAGCTTATCACTTCAAGTCAAGAAAATAATGTTTCTCCCGCCACCTACCTTGCCTCTACCTCTAGAAGACCGGTTACCAGGGCCTCTAGAAAGCTTAACCTTGAGACTCTTGCTATGGAGAAGGGGCCTCATGAAATTGAAATTGCACATGACCTTCTGAATATCAGTAGTGCCAGTCCCTGGGATGTGCATATGGAAAGTTCTTCAAAAAGGTTGGATGCCTTAGAGGCTGATATGAAACTACTGAAGGATGAGGTTAAGAACTTGGCTAAACAAAAAGGCAAGAGAAAAAAGGAGGAGGAGGATTTTGATAGTAGCCAGATTGGTGATATCTACAAGAAGCTGACCTCCTTAGACTTCCGTTTAGGGAAGGCCAAAACTCGACATGATTACAACATGCACCATCTTTAGGGCGATTGAGGAGTTCATCGAACAACATGTCACAAAGTGTCTCCAACCTCAGCGGTGTTCCGGCTACACTTTGGGGTAACGAAAAGGAAAGCAAAAGGACCATTGAGCAGCTAGATAATACTGATGTTGCCCACATGACAACTTTGGGTATGTTCCACTCCTGGACGAATATCAAGACCAACATTGACAAAGCTGCCAAGAAGTAGTTGTAGTTACTTTTGTTGATCTTGTATGTTTTTTTTTGCTATTTTTTTGCGGTCTCTCTACTGCTTTTTTGCAGTAATTTTGCTGTTTTGTCTCGTTTGGGTAGATGTTTTTAGGCTACTTCAAACTTCATTGTAACACTTGGATTTTGATCCTTTTCTTTCTGGTTCACACTACTATTCTGGCTCCTAGGCCATATTTTGTTCTCAAGGGTATAGTCCCTTTCAAAAAACTATTTGCCAATAATAATAATAATAAATTATAAATAAATGTGCTATGAAACAAAATGAGATAATAACACATGTAATGTATGAAATTAGATTCCCCAAGGAGCTGTTGTGGGATTGGTATTAGATATTACGTCAAACATCCATGATGCATGTATGGATTTATAAAATCTGCGATCACAACTAGAAAGCAAGTGAATGCACATGTGTGTATGGATAAAGATAATGAAATACAAGATATCTATCTAGCATGTGTAAAAGGGTGTACATATAAAAGCATAAGTAAGAAAGAGTAAATGTAACCAAGATATGTAGTATGCTGGGGATGAGATGGAATGGAATGTAGTGTGAATGATAGGAGTAGTGTGCCCCCTAAGTGGATGTGTATATATGCAATGAGGTTCATTTTTATATTCCCCTCATTCGTCAAGAATGAACCATAAATGAGAGTGCATCATCGGGAAATGGTTTGAATTATGTGTAGCAGAAAAATATGATCATTAAGGTGCAACGCATAGAGTGGAAGTGTGTGAATGATTAAATGCACAAGTGTGATGAGGTCCATTGGAGTGGATTGTGGAACTAGAGTGCATCATAGGGTAGTGAGTGCAATGCGTAGATGTGACAAATACATTTCACGAATGTGTAGATTAGATATTGTGTAAAAGGAGATGAATGTGTGAAATTTCTAGTGTGTAATGTGTATGTTAATAAAGAGTTTTTGGCTGTGATAAGAGTTTTGTTGAAGGGATTGATTGTAGACATGTTGAGTGTGTGATATGTATTATCGAATGTGTAATGTGTTGTGTTGATTCTGCATAAGGGAGATGGGTTATGTGATTTAAAGGATGTATGGCGTAAAATTATGGAGTATGCAGGATGCTATAGATATGATAAGTGTGTTGTAGGTGGTGTCAAATATGTGAAAAGAGTTTGATTATGAATACATTAAGCATGTAATAGGTCTTGTTAGGTGTGCCCTAAAGATAATGTGGTGTAAGCATGTTGATTGTATAGTGAGGAAGATATGTAAAAAGTATGTGAAGTGTATAATGTCATGTGTAGTGCAGCGTGTAATGTGTCATGGGTTTTTTGAGAGATTTGTTGAATGTATAAAGTGGTGTGTAGATTTTTGGTAAAAATAAAATGATGATGTGTTGGTTGTATAGTGAAGAATATGTGTGAGAAATAGGATGGTGTGTAATGTAGTGTGTACTATGTGTGAGGTTCATGTGTATAGGATGCCCTTAACAGTCAAGTGTGGACCAAAGCATGAGATTACATCATTGGGAAATGATGATACTAATTTATGTTGTGTGTAAAGATCTAGATGTGATGTGATGAGAGTATAAGACATGTATCAATGTTGGGGGGGAGAAATACGTGTGATGTCCCCTAAGTGTGTGATGATAAGGATGATCAAGTGCCATTATCTTAGAAGATCATCATTGTCTTGATCGAAGCCAACATGAGTTGTGTTAGAGACTTGATAGGAAATAGTATGAGGTGGGTCATATAAAGAGCCATTGCAACATAATGTGTACATGGTCTTTTCATATTCTTCATCAGTGAAAGGTGCTGGCAGACACCTGTGTGCATACCAACGAGTAATATTTTGAGAATGGCTTAGAGATGAATCATTACCAATAGAAACACTACCGAAAGGCATAAGAAAAGTGATAAAAGTATGTCTGTAGTCTAAAGTGCCCCAAAACCTAGGCATACACATCCTAATGCTAGCGTATGTGTCTAGAGTCTAGAGTATGCATCATTCTGCAAGTGTACATGATATCCTACCCTCTGTGTTTTTTTTGTTTCTTTGTCTATTAGTGCATATGCCTAACCCCGAGCATACACATTCATACTCATGCTTTCCCATCTGGTAGTGTTTCTGTTTGATCTATTTTAACTATGTGGTCATACATGTCCAAATTCCATCCTATACATCTCATTGTTGGAGTACATGAATTTTCGTCTTTTGAGTTTTCTGGTCTTTCTCTCTGCTAGCATATGCATTTAGACCCTGATGTACATGCCTATACCCGAGTGTAGCTATTCTCTGGTGTTGTTTCTTTGACCATTCTATCTATGGGTGTATAGATCCAAAGGCTAGTGTACACAACTCTCTGGCCACGTATCCATTAGCTCATTGTCAGTTTCCATAGAGGGGCATACACATCCTGAAGAAATCATACACACCCAGAGTTGAGCGTACACATCACAGTTCATATTTTTGATTCACTTTAAAAATTTCAAAATTGTGTTTTCAGGATTTATTGAATCCTTACAGGTTTTAATTGAAGATTAAATTCTATTTTGTAGGATTTTATTTGCATGTTTTTGCTAAATTGGTTTGATTTGTTTAAAGGGATTCAATGAAGATTACATGCTTAATCATGACATTAGAGTCATGTATGCTCTTCCCTCACACCTTCTAGGTGATATTGGGAATCAAAAATGATTTCTATATCTCTTTTGCCTTGAAAAACGTTGAAAATAATGTCAAGTTTGATTAAAATGAACAAATTTTGTGTTTGAATCAAGTGTTTTCCATTATTGAATTTGTAGTTGGATTTTACGTTGTGTATGCTCTTCTCTTGCATCCTAGGACGATCTTGAGAATCAAAAACAACATTCATCCTCTTTATGTGTATGGAAAACTACTAAATCCGTCATGCAGGACCTAAACGCTTGTTGAAGAACAAAGGATCAAGACAAAACAAAACTACTAATACAATTTCCTTGTAGGTTGTCAAACGGTGTTCAAGAAAACCACATTAAGTATACAAGATAAAAATTACACCACAATCAAAAGACTATATTTGAAGGTTCGGATAAGGGTACACCACATCCTCTTAACTAGGAGATAACCCCTTTGGCATAATCCTTAAGCTACAACAATGGGGGTAGTCCTAGGAACCCGAAGTAGTCCACGCAAGAGGGGACCTTGTGGAAGAAACAGGAAGTGCTCCGCACTACCTACTTGACTAGTGATACACATGAGATTTAGTGTCAAAGTTATCTGTATCGCAACCCTAGTGAGAGTACATGATGGACACATTTATTTCCCATGATGCTTGAAGGGGGTAAAGTAAATTCAAGATACTCTTTGGAAAACCTTGGAAAATTGAGCTCACTTCTAGATAACTTGTGGCACCTATTTGAGTGAACCACCTAAGAAGTTATCTTGTCCAGGAGCCAACTTTGACCATATCAAAATGAATTTGAGTTGAGAGCCATCGTAAAGGGAGAAATTTCTGGGCATTGAAATCTTGTTTGTAGAACAAGAGGAGATTCCATTAAAGTTCAAACAATGCGTCATTCATCATAGAGATTGTGAAGCATTACTTTTTTTTATATTTTCACTCACCCTAAGGCAAGGTGAAATTCTACCAAAGTGACGCCAAACTCTCTTCAACACCAATTGATCTACTTCCTTCACTTTCTTTTGACACTTTTTTTATTAGGAGAAGAGTGACTACCCTTGTACTGCTAATTGATTGTATTCGCCAATTTTGTGTTTTTTTACGCTCTTCCATGTTTGTGGCTGAGTTGTTAAATGTATAAAGTGCATGGAGACATTTTCATATCATTGGTGTCAATCGTAGTTAGTCATGATTCATCATCTTGATTCTCCTTTGAACTGTTATCTTTCTTGTATCGTATCGTAACAATTTTGATACTTACATCTTGTTTCTTGCAAACTTGGCCTAAGTGTCTATATTGTAACATTACGCTACACGCATTCTAACAATTCCTTGGTATACTCTAGCATTAGTTTATTTTCAAACATTACCTCAATTTTGAAAAGTTCTGAGTGTTACCATTTGTGCACATTATATCAATATCATTTTGATATTAATACCTTAATTTTCTAAAAAAATTGGTTAACATATCTTAGTGGTATTGTTGTGTCGCTCACAATTATAACTACCACTTTTTGAGATATAGGTCTTGATTGGATTCAAGCTCACTTTGTGTATACTTTTCTTGGGGATCGTATTGAATTTTTGTTATTACTTATGCCTTGTTCATTTATTTGAACTTGACATAAGTGGTGACATTTTGTTAACCATCTTAAACACCAACTACCATTTGAGAACAAACTTAGGAAGTATGAAATTTTGATTGATTGGTATGAAAACGAGCATTGAGTGATTGTATCTTGTTTTTCACTTTTGAATTATTCTTTTCAGAAAATCACTTTGGCACATTGATCCTTTGACATTCATTAATCTTTGAACCATTGGCATTATTTGACATTTGTAAACTTCCACTTAGGTTTGATCAATACCTTTTGAACAAAGTCAAAACACCTTAGTGAATTTTTCACACATCATGACCCCCAAAACAAGATTGGGAGCTAGAAGAAAAGTCATTGAAAAACAAGCATGGGAAATGTCGAACAAACAAGTGTTAAATCCCTTTATTGGTCATGATTTAGGACATTTATTTTCAATAGAAAATGGAGTAGAAGAAATGATATATCATAGTGGTGATGAAGCAAGATCACCACGCGCGGAGTTTGACTTTGAACCCACCCTATTAGATGAGTTCCTTTTCACAAAAAATACATGGTAATTGTGAGAGTGGTGGAATTATGTGCTAGAATGCAAACAAAACATGAAACTATTCCACCCACAAATGAGGCTAATAAGGAAGAATCACCTCTCATTAACATGGACAACATTTTAACACATGGACATGCTTCCACATAAAACGTAGAAAGCAAAAACATGGTTGGTTATAAATTACCATTTATCAAGATGCCACATAGAGTATGAATAGAACATGAAAACGTGGAAAAAACCCCATGTGATGAAGATGACAAAGAAATTCATGAGGAAGAAGTCACTATACCACAACAAATTTAGAACCTTAGTCAACAATTAACTTTACAGAAATTTCATGTAAAAAAAGAAACAAACAAAATTGTACATCTAGAGAAACCCAAGGAAAAAAATAGTGAACTTCACATAGAAAACCAAGAGGGGGAACATCAAAATATAGTCATGTGTATATTCCATCTTCCCCCACTAAATAACAACTTCTTTCACAAGAACTACAATTGATGAAAGGAACACTCATAAGCCTTCTAGAAAATGATGGGGGGAATAGAAAAAGATATCAATACGAAGAGTTATGTCCCCATCCATTTGATAAGGTGATGTTGCTTCAACCCTTTCCTAATAAATTTGACAAGTATAGAGGGAAAGGTGATCCACACGATCATGTGAAATATTTTTACATGGCATGCCAAGAAGTGGCCTACAGTGATAGTTACCTCACACATATCTTTCCAAAAAGTTTAGGAGAACAAGCCTTGGAATGGTTTACTCACTTATCTCATGGGTCTATCTTCACATGGCCTGAACTAGCAGAGAGGTTTGTACGAAATTTCTATATAACATGGAAACTAACATAACCATGGAAGACTTGAGTAACACTAACAAACATCCAAATGAAACCTTCACAAGTTTTTTACAAATATGTTGGGGGCTAGCTAGCCGCTTCCCTTGCTTGATAGCTGAAAATCAATTTGTTAGCATCTTTTGTACCAAATATAAATTCAGAAATCATTTTTCATTTACAAATGCATTGTGTTTGGAGCTTTGAAGAGGTCATCGAGAAGGGCATACACATAGATAAAGCCCTTATTGCAAAAGGAACAATCAAATCATCTTCTAAGGATAATCAATCTACCAAACTAACTGACAAGCCAAATATATTTAAGTCAAGAATGTGGTAGGAGATGGAATCACTGATTCCAAACGTATACAAGGTCCAAGTTGGTCAACCTTTTAAACTGACCAAAGGTCCAATCCAACCACCAGCCAAGTGTAGAATGTTCAATCTTCTTAATTATTCTTTGTCTAAAATCTTGAAAAAATTAGATGTAGTCACATGGTGACGTATCTTATGACACAACACTTTGATGACAACGCTCCTAAACCTTCATGGTATAAAGAGCATGAATATTGTGATTTTCATCGTGTAAAGGGACACAAGATAGACAAGTGCCTAAGACTTCACCACTACATCCAAGATCTTATTGATAATGGAGAGATAGAAATTGATCCACCAGAGAAAAATCAGACGCCAAATGAAAATATGGGGATATTCAAAGAACCATTCCCTAAGCATGGTAAGCCGAATGATAAGAATCCGTATCAGGGAGAGTCATCCCAAAGTTACAAAGCCAATATTTATTTGTATACCAAAAGTGATAACAATAATTATGAATCACTCATTGGATGTGTTCACTCTTCTTATGAGCATGTGAATACCATTAGGTTCAAGGGAAAAGATTGCAATGTGGTAACAAGGCACACTCATCTCATGATATTAGAACTTCCTCTGTCTACCCCTCAGGATGGTCAGTACAACATCTTAGAGCAACTTGAGAAGACATCTGCCAAGATTTCAATCTTGGACCTTCTTAAAATATTGAATGTACATAAGGACATCCTATACAAAACTCTCCAGGGGTCAGGAGTGCCAATGGAAGTAGACCCTTCACATTTACAAGCCATGGTGGCAAACATTACACTAGCTGAACACATCTCATTTAACCACAAGGAAATCCCTAATGATGATCACACACATAATCTTCCCCTGTATATAGAGGTATTTGTTACCCACCAGAAGATAAAACGGGTGCTTGTGGACAACGGTTTGAGGTTGAATATATGCACATTGAAACTAATTAAATAGATGGGACACACATATGAAGATCTAGAGTCCCAAATTATCACCATAGCTGCTTACAAAAACGTGGAATGGGAGTTAGTTGGAACAATAACACTTCTGATGGAAGTGGGGCCTACTTGCCACAACACGAAGTTTCATGTCTTAGATTTGGAACTTCCATACAATATGCTTCTTGGTCGTCCATGGATCCATGCCATGTCGGCCATACCATCAACATTTCATTATTTTATTAAATTCAAACATGTGGTACACACTATTACCATTCAAGGTGATCCATAACCCTTTACTCACTATAGAGCTCTCAATAAATTTGTGCATAGGGGTACATATAGATGTCCCTCTACTGATATCTATTCCCCTCCATTCAGAAGCTTGTTGAATCATAGGTAGAAGACTCCCTAAGTTCTTGTGCTCATAAGGCTTCTATGTCAACTTCTCCCTTTTATTCATGGGAGATGAAAATCCTTGAGTATGTTTTTAGAGAATATAATGTGCAGCAAAATCTCCTAGTTTCAGATCTAGCTGTGTCACCAAAAACAAGAGGAAAACCCAACTATCACTTTAAACAACCTAAAGATGAATGTACTATAGGGAAATTCTTACCTAGCGGACTGCTTGCAGAAGAGAAATTGTTAGACCCACCTACAACTTGGGTCCTAGAGGACACTAACACTACCTGCTATGAAACCCCAGAATATACCAAATCTAGTAGAATGATGTATTCCATGGGTTACAAAGGACTCAGATGTGGAAAATTTGAACAAGGAGCAAGAGAACCAGTCCCACTTCCACATTTAAAAATAGAACGCTATGGTATTGGTATTTGGCCATATGGGTCACATCTCATGGATAAAGATGCTACCTACTCTGAGCGTGAGGATAGCTCTGCTTATTTAGATAGCGACACATATTCCCACTGTAGCCAATAAAAGGATATTACCTCCATAAACCTTTTCATGGACACCGCTATCCTTATCATAACCCCCACCAATCCTAAAGTTGACCTTGTATACCATACCCTTGTCTATTGGGACCAACAACGTCATATGCCATTGGATCTCTTTGAGAATGATGAGGCTATTGCATAATTTATGGGCATACATGATACCATTCCTATTGGAGATCACAAGAAAGGCTTCTTCATTGAATTAGATATCTGTATGTACTTTGGTGAGGAAGCTGAGCTTTGTGGTCAGTAAAATTTAAGAAAAAATGAGGGAAAAAGTTCCAAAGTAAAGCCTCAAAAAAACATATGTCCAAGTCACATAGTGAAAACCTCTTTTAGGCGTTGGATGACCAATAAGTAAAAAAATCAATGGACAAAATAAGTGACCACGCTGAGGGTCAAAATATTATAGAGACACCCTTAGAAGAAGATCTCAACCTTCCTCCTAATCCTACACGTATGGAGGATATGTCAAAAATGCTCATAGAGGAAACTGTTGATGTGAATATTAGAACAAAAGAAGACCCAAAGATAGTTAAGTTGGGAGCTTCGCTTTCAGCACAAGAACAAAAGACATTCACCTTGCTTCTCAGAGAATTTGTGGATATATTTACATGGTCTTATAAAGACTTGCTAGGCTTAGATCCAACTTTGGTAGTGCATAACTTAGTAGTGCACCCAGACGTAAAGCCTATTAAACAAAAACTAAGGAAGATGCATCCATGAGTGGCCCTTCTGGTTTAAGAGGAGTTAGAGAGACTATTAGCAGTAGGGTTTATTAGACCCATTACCTACTCTAAGTGGTTATCAAATGTAGTTCCAGTATAACATAAACTTGTTGGAATAAAAATTTCCATAGACTTTCGAGACATCAACAAGGCATGTCCAAAAGATGATTTTCCTTTTCCTAATATAGACATGATTGTCGATTCAACTGTGGGATATGAAATGCTATCTCTTATGGATGGATTTTTAGGATACAACCAAATCAAGATAGCAGAAGAAGATCAACATAAGATGACCTTTACAACCCCTTGGGGAACATTTTGTTATCAGGTAATGCCCTTTGGCCTCAAAAATGTCAGTGTAACCTATCAATGGGAAATGATAGTAATATTCCATGATATGTTGCATGACATCATGGAGGACTATGTAGATGATATCCTAGGAAAATCCAAGACAAGAGAAGACCACACTGAATTTTTGCGATGTATCTTTGAACGTCTGCGGGAGTATAAGGTCATATTGAATCCAAAGAAATGTGTATTTGGGGTATTATCAGGAAATTTGCTAGGCTTCATTGTATCAAGGAGAGGGATTGAGGTGGACCCAACCAAAGTCACTACCATTACTGAAATGCCTCCTCCCAAGAATATCAAATAGTTGCACAGCCTGGAAGGGAAGATACAAGCCATTCACCACTTCATTTCGTACTTTGCTAAAAATGTCATTCATTCACCCATCTACTTAAGAAATATGTTGACTTCATTTGGGGACTAGAGCAGCAGTAGGCCTTCACCTTGCTTAAACAATACTTGTCCAATCTGCTTGTCCTCATACCTTTGACTTCAGGTGAACCACTTTTCTATACATATTTGCTACTTAATTTGCTATTAGTGCTTTTCTTGCACAATATGACCTAAGCCAAAAAGAAAAATCAGTGTACTATCTCAGCCATACTTTAATTTCCTATAAGCTCAACTATCCTAAAATTGAAAAATCTTGTCTAACTGTTGTTTATACCTTCCAAAAACTTCACCATTACCTATTAAATTTACTAAAACCAAGCTTATATCTAAAGTTGACCCACTCAAATACCTATTGTCAAAACCCACCCTTATGGGTAGAATGGCTAATTGGATCATTCTACTCAGTGAATTTGACATTGAGTACGTACACCAGAAGTTAGTTAAAGGAAAAGTGCTTGTTGACCAATTAGAAGAAGCACCTTTACCTAGAACAAAGCCTATGAGTTTGGATATACTTGATGTATCACTTATGTATATTGAAGAATCTGTTATGTGGCAAGTACATTTTGATGGATTTTTTACTTTCCATGGTTCAAGGGAAGGTGTAGTGTTAATCACCCCTTTAGGAGACCCCATACCGCAAGCTTTCTGTATTAGATTTCCTTGCACAAATAACATTGCAGAGTATGAGGCATTCATCATTGGAATGAATTTGGCTATAAAATGGAATATCCACCACCTTAAGGTTGTAAGTGACTCACAACTAATTATCAAGAAAGTCAATGATGAGTACAAGGTCAAGGATGAAAAACTCATCCCATATAGAAAGTTGGTGGAGACTCTGAAAGAATATTTTGTGCACATCACCTTTGAAAAAATTCCAAGAGCAAAAAATTGATCTGCAGATGCAATGGCAAGATTGGGTTCTATGTTGCAGATTCTTCCACAAACTAATGATAGGCCATTTTTTGCTGAAAATTTACGTCAGCTTACATACGACATGTCGGATCATTTCCTGGCATGTGAAGTTGTTGGTCCCCACTCCTCATGGTATGCCCATATTTTTAACTACCTCCAAAGTGGTACCTTTCCTCATAACATTACATGTTCTAAAAAACAAATCCTTATCCACCAAATATCCTGTTACACCCTCCTAAGAGGTACACTTTATCATCATGGCTATGATGGGAATCTGTTGCGTTGTCTAGATGTAGCAGATTCAATCCAAACAGTCAAGGAGGTACATGAAGGAGTATGTGGTGCTCATACAAATAGAATGGTATTATCCAAAATTTTGTTAAGGGTAGGCTATTAATGGCCTACTATAGAGATAAATTACTATAACCATGTAAGAAAGTGTGTTTTATGTCAAAATTATGGAAATTTCATTCATGCACCATCACCACCCTTGTAGCCAATAACAACACCATGGCCATTTTCTAAATGGGGATTAGACTTAATAGGGAAGCTCACCCCTACCTCATCTGATGGTCATACCCACATCATCATGGCCACAAAATACTTCACTAAGTGGGTGGAGGTTGTTCCATTGACATATGTTACAGGTGCTCATATATCGAAGTTCATCATGAATCATTTTATTTGCCGTTATGGCATTCCTGTTGCCATTGTTACTGATAATAGAAAGTCATTCAAGAACAAGATGGTTAAGGATCTCTGTCATCGCTTTCAGATAATATTAAAGTGGTCCATGCCATATTACCCACAAGGTAATGGGAAAGTAGAAGCCACTAACAAAACATTTGTTTGAATCATGGAGAAGATGGTGAGTAAGATAGGTCACAACTGGCATTTGCAAATCCACCCAGCCCTCTAGGCTTATAGGACCTCCATTCGCACTCCTATGGGTGTGACACCCTACTCCCTAGTATTTGGAACTGAATCTATCATCCCATTGGAGATTGAACTCCCTTCTCTAAGAATATCTCTTAGGGATTACCTAGATAAGGATGAGGATTACAGAGTGGCCAGACTTGCAGAATTAGAGCTCCTAGATGAAAGATGCATCCACACCCTCAACCATCTCAAGGTGTATCAAAACAAAGTCTCATGGAATTACAACAAAAGGATCATACCTTGTCAGTTTGAGGTTGGAGATTTGGTGATGAAAGAGAACCAGTTCAACACAAGGGAAGAAAGAGAGAAGAAAGGAAAGTTTGAACCTCATTAGTTAGGACCTTATGTCATTGTGGCCAAATATGGGTCAGGAGCATACAAGCTTTCCCATCTTGATGGTGATGAGTTCCATGAACCCATGAATGTCATGCATCTCAAATGGTTCTATGCTTGAGCATGGTGCAGAAATCATGAAAACAACAAAAAAAAATGAAAAATATTCAAAAATACAAAAAAAATGAGAAAAATGAGAAAACAAAAAAGAGAAAATAGGTCATCCAAATGTGAAAACCATGCAATTGTGGCGATTTGGATAAGTCCCTTGGTGAAAACCAGTTTCTGACGCATTGTGAGGATTCGTTGTTCACAAGCATCCTGCATCTAGGGGTAATTTTACTTAGCCTAGGGCTGGTTCCGCACTTACATCTGAGATTCTTTGTGAACCTATCCTGTCAGGCCTTGATCCGACTGATTCTCCTCTTGCTTGTCTATGAAAGGATTTCCTTTGTATATTCCTCATCTAATGCTGGGGGCACCTTCATGCTTTCACTTTCCTATATATAACATGTGGCACCTGCCCTTGTATATTCCCATCTAACACTGGGGGCATCCATGTTTCTCGGTTTCCTGTACATAGCTTTGGAAAACCTTAAAAAATCCAAAAACATTCAAATATGTTGAAAACACAAAAACATTCAAAAATGTTCAAAGAAAATCCAAAAACATTCAAATATATTTGGAAAACACAAAAACATTTAAAAATGTTTAAAATCTACATAAACATTCACATAATATTTGAAAACCCCAAAAATAGTAGAAAATCAGAAAATACAAAAACAATAGAAAATTGTTTTGTAAAACTCCCAAAAACAACAATAGGAAAATCAGAAAATACAAAATGCATTGAAAATTTCAACAAACTTCCCAAAACAACGCAAACCACAAAAACAATAGTTTTAGTTTACTTGCTTTGTTTCTTTGTTTGGTTTCTTACTTTTCTTGTTTGGTTACATGTACATTGTTTGTATAGTTTTTACTTACTTGTACATTTGTATTGTCTTGCTTAAAACATACTTACCACTTGAAATTAATCTTTTCTTACTTAGAATAGATTTATTTGTATGTGTGCCTATGGAGTGTGTTTTGTTTGCATGGTTGTACATAGTTTCTTTAGGTTGATTTAATGTGTATATTTGGTAGATTTGTTAACATTTGCTTGTGCTTGTTTGTTGCTTGTACATAGTTTTGTTATCACATCATCAAGTCTCCATCTATATCATCACATCTAACATCATCTATACATCATATATAAATAAAATTCTAAGTTTACATCATACATGTACACTAATAAAATCATCACATATTGTATCATCAAATGGGGGAAAGAGGCGTCGCAAATATACAAATCTATCCCCCACACCGATATCATCATAACATCATGTACAATGAATCAAAACAACATCATATGCAATAACAAATGATAGCATCTACGAATATATCATGAAGTCAATAAACATGTGATATGTCATCAATAACACAAGGTCCATAATTATGATCATCATCATCATCATTAATATCAATGTCAATAGTCCAAATATACATCATTTGAATATAAAAATGGCCATCATGGGCGTAGATAAAAATAAGCCTTCATCACGAGGCATGCCAAAAATAATACATGTACATCGATAAAAAATAATCCTTCATAAGAGGCATACATCAGATGCATCATACAAAATACATGATCGGTGAGGAAGAGTAATCCATGAATCTTTCCCTCGCCTGGGCTACCTGATCTTGGGAGTGGATGCGCCATCTACTGCTAGTGAGAAGGCCCTGCCACTATACTCTGTTGCATAACTGGCTGCTGTATTGAGTGAATAGATCTATATGTCCTATGGGATCTAGTACCCAACCTACTAACAAAAATCTACTCAAACGGCACAATCCTCTGACCCTCTGGAACTTCCTTTAGGTGAGATGCCTTGTAATCGACAACTTCCCTAATGGATCTTATGATACTAGATAACATATCTATTTATCCAACTAATGTGGTTGCCTCTATAGGTACATCTCACTCTCCTGTAACCCAGCCTACATCATCATGTTCCTATGTTAATAAGGTAGCCTGTCTATCCCTGTTTGTAGTAACTGTGAGGACCTGAGCCTGTGCATGTTGTAAGGTGCCTGTAATCTATTACATTTGGGCCTCCATCTATTGTATCTACTGAAACCATGTAGCACCATCACCTCTATGGCCAACCTATGCCCTGGCTTCATCCCATTTAGTTGTTAGTGTCTGAGCCTATGCCCTAGCCTAATCCCTCTTCAACATGAGTGTTTATACCTAGATCATGTCTTGGTCCCTCTCCATTATAGCCTACAACTAGACAACTATGACCTACTGAAGTTGCAACTGAAGTGCAGCTGTTTTTCCCCCATCTCTACCCACCTCTATAATATCCTCCATCATCTACTCTCCACTATCCCTCGGTAAGCTAGGAGGTGTCCTCTGCTATGAAAATCCTCCTACAAGAGGATCATGTGGTGCTCTTTTTACTGGTACATGTTATAGTGGGAAATCTAGTCCTACAACCATGCCTACTCAGGGCATCTCAATATCCGTACCTGGACATGTTGTCTCTGTACCTACTGTTGTACGAGTGGAGGACCCTATCCCATAACTTGTCACCCTCCACCTCCTCCTCCCCACCATCAACATCCTCCTGCTCACCCTCTATAGGTTCCCTAACCCTTGCAGCCCATGCTTCTTGCAGAATAGTATGATGGTGTGGTAACTCTGTCACATACCAAGGAGTGTAATGAATAGTGGTCTCATCATCTTTGACATGCCTCAATGGAAGCCACTACTACATAACCATCTAATTAAAATTGGCATGGGCCTTGGATGGATGAATTTGGAACCCCATGTCAAATCTCTCAGAAGCTCTATGAGCATACCACATGTCTATGTTGAGAACATCTTGTACACCCCCAAACTACCGAGCACATCACTCCATGTAATAATACTTAATAATGTATCCCATGTTTCTTATCATAAAGTGCTCGACCATCGCTATGCTGAGCTCATCGAAATCCTTAGCCCACTGATAATAGTAGTAGGGCGTCCACACTATCATCTATTGTGTAATATAATTGAACTGTTACCTATAGTGGTAGGTTCTACCTGTGTGCCCTCGAATATCACCACCTATCGATACCCATCCCATAACAGATGGATCCTCTAGACCTCGATCCCATAACTCACCTATAGGGTGAGCAATAGTTATGTGGTCCCATGACCAGATCTATAACAAAAGTGTTGGACCCACGGTCTTCTGACCATGGTATGTAATAAAATGAATATCCCAATATAGGTGTGCTAACATACACTATCCCTAGCAATATCTCTCACCTCATAGTAAACCTACTATTAATCCAATGAGGCCAAGCGGAAAGGTAGCACTTGTCTTGTCAAGGACAAGAATACCACTGACAAGTGTCATCAAATATATAGTAATGTGATGAAAACATGGCTATGTAATGTAATGGTTTAGATAAACTATCATCCCTCGATGAGGTATATCTAAGAAACCAAACACCTCAAGAGACACCCTGTAATATCCTCATCATCAGTGGTATACTCAACTAATTGGCCAACTATGAGAACATAGAATATCCCATGTTGGGAGTTGGAAACACTAGCTCTCTAAGTGTCATCTCTTGGCCAGAGATGTAAGGAGACCATGGTCTAACGTGATCATAGGCATCTGCACCGCATAAGACAGTCTAGTCATATCTAACAAGATTGCTAACATTTGTTAGTGTTATGGACAAAAGCCAACCTCTATGTTGGCTAGGCGGATATGTCACTCCCTCATCTGAAGTGATGGTAAGCGAACCTGTAAAAGGAAAATACACTTGTTACAACTTTCTTCTACCTTATTCTTTGCATTTTATTCTAACTAATTTTTCATCTAACATTTCATTCTTTTCAGTCACTAATTATTCTTCTGAAATTCAGTCAGGTTGGGTTTTCCCCATCTATGGCGCATACATGCCCCTTTGAGCATGTACGTGCCTCCTATGGTGCATGCACATGCCATTGTGTACACGCCATGGGTAGTGCATATGTGTTTCTATTTGTGTGTGCGCGTGTACCATCACTTACCTATCTAACCTAATGCATAGGTGGCTCTTTAGCCGTATATGCGCCCTTCATCTCATACATGCCTAGGCATACCCATTTTCTCTCCAACCCTATGTATGTCAACCTTTTGATGCATATGCACATACATGCATGCCACTGACATGTATGCCTATGCACACACATTTAAGATACATATATGTGCCCTAGGGCACATGTACACATCCTACGCTAATTACTAACATCAATAAATGCTAAAAAGCATGAAGCAAGGTTAGGGAACTCGTGAATGGTTTGTCATCGTCATATTAGACATAATACCAAATGATTTCTACTCATCTGAGGTGGCTCTAAACCCTAACCATCTCGTTAATCACTTGTGGTATCTCACGGTAAAAATTTGGTAGAGCTTGGTAATAAATAAAACTAGTCATGATGATTCACCCCCCTCGGGAGACGTATATATCTCGTCATTTTACACCACTGTGAATCCCTAGGGGTATTTTTTGACTGTTTTGATTCTTTTAACACTTCTTCTATCTGCCGTGATGATTATTTTTATTAAATAATCATTTTTAACTAATTTTTACCATGCTGGGGCATATTTTTATTACCTAGTGCATGTTTCTTCTCCTTAGGGAAATTTTATTACTTCTCAAAAATCTTCTACATTCTTATTTCTTCTACTAAACATCAAATTTTCCAAAAAAGTAAAGAAAATGGAAAATCCTAACAAAATTAAACATTTCTCAAAAATCATAAAATTCATAAAAAATGAAAAAATGGCAAAAGTTGGTGATAGACCCATAACGGCTGAAACTCATATCTTGCACATGGTATTCATCCCATATATTTATGTTATTTTCATGTGTTCATGAATTTAATGACTCCCGTATCATCAGATCTACGGGCTTCTACAAAGCTAGCTTGCTTGGTTCGTCAGTATTCTGAGGCACATATTATTGTTTGATTCTGTTTTGTTGTACACAACATTTTAGCACTGGACCTTGCGTCCTTCAACATTTTCCCTAGCATGTATCCTTGCTTTGGGAATCATCTTTAACACTTTTCATCAATCATGAACATTTGGGGATATTCGACTTGATAAAAAAATTGTGCAACCATTTTGACCGTTGTTGGTTTGTGTATGTGCGTTTGTACTTGTTTCCCTATTAAAAGAGTTTGTTTCCTTCTCATATTGCATTACTATCTATATTTTGCATTGATTTGATGTTTTTAGCAATGGATAATTTTTCATAGTATGGATTTTCATGTCATTCTAATTTTTTCGTATGTTTAATCTTTAATAAGGAACGATGGCATAGATCCTTGGAAAAATGATGATAAGAAAGTTGTTCTATGCTGGATGCAAGACTAGTTCTTCCTTGGCCTTCTTCCTCTCTTTCTTCTTGATCATTCTCCTATCAAAATTATTCTTCTACTTCACTTGGGGCATCCTATCCCTACCCATTACTTTATCCATTTCTATTATTTTTTCGATCGTCGATCTCCTTCTTTCATCACCCATTGAGACTAAAGGGGGCATATCTCAGTTCTATGAATTTTTCTTCTACCCCTTATAAATTTTACTTGTCTACTATATTTGAAGTGGAATCACTTACACCACCCCAAAGAGGGGAAAATGTAGACACCTATGATTTATCTCTAGCAATTTAAATACTTAAATTGCGCTAATTATACTACATCCCGCAAATTGATGACATGTCGTCAATATAGCACACTTTGTATTCTATCGTTGTTAATTAATTACATTACGTTAATTAATTAACCCTTATATCTAGAAAAGATGAACATTAATGACCTTCCGTTAATTAAACCCCTTTCTATTTGAATTTAATTAATTATCCATAATTAATTAAGTTTCCTCTTCTATTAGATAAATAAATAGTCATTTATTTAACCTAAACATTTTTTATTCCCTAAATCATACTAATTATTCTTCTAAAAGCTTCTATAAAGCTTGCTCGCCTATTAATTAATCGCTTGGGTTAATTAATAAATCCTCTCAAACCCCATGAGTCACTACATGAAAAATTAAAATCCCCTAAAGTTGACTCAACCTCCTTTTCAACCATAGTCACCCCTAACTAACTCAACCTAGTTATTATCCCACATGTAAAGGGATGTAGAGATTATTTTATCCATTGGAATATATAAGGATACCTCCTCTTACCATTATATTGACACCTAATAGATCATAAAGCCTATATTATATCCATTTTATCATCTTAGAGCATTCTTCCATTAGAGGAGCTAGCTATCTTAATTTCTTGCATTCATCCATACAAGTTTGAAGTCATATGGATATATTTCAATTGGTCTTTGTAGCCATGCATTGACAAGACTCCATTCTTGAAACCTTGGGATTCAAACATACAATCAACCCTTTTGATTGCTAAGGATCTAAATAGGTTCATTCCATTGATTATCATTCAATGGAGATAGAGATTAATTGCTTAGCATATTAGTTTAATTTTTATTCATGTTCTAATGCAAATATGTTGGTAAATGAGTCTTGTTTAAACTCTAAGCATGATGGTGCATATATTTTATTTTAGCATTGTATTGAGGCTATTAGGTGTTAGTCTTGATTTTACTTGCATAGCTAACTATTTCTCACACACATAATGATAAAAAGGGGACTTATTTTGTCTTTCCTAAGGACATTTTAAAAGTCACTTGTAATGGGAATATTAAAATTCATGTGGGGGGGTAGATAAAGAGATGAATTTTAAAGCTATAAAAGGAGATGACCTCCTCATTATAAAGGTATGGTCAATTCTTGTTTACTAGCTCCCATTTTCTTTCTAGGAACAAGTGCCTTCATTTCCTGTATTCTCTTGTCTATTGAAATTATGTCTCCATCTCAACTTATACTTTAAGAGCATTGTAAATTGTGCAACATGATGTAATAAAACTTTGTGTTTCTTATTAATTGTTCCTATTTCTACGTGAATGGTTTCTTCTAATTTATTTAAGTGTAATACCTTGATTTTAATGCAATAAACTCAGATATGTTATTTCTTAGTTAAAATACCCCTCTTATTTCCCTTTCATATCTCTCTCTAAGTGATTTCATCCCTTTTATTCCATACAAGTAGTTGCCACAAGTTTAGGGAAGTATTCCTATGTGATCCCTAGTCTACGGGCCACCCCTAGAAATTATTTTAGTTTATATTTGTTTCCTTGCTTTCATTAAATGGAGGTGCCTCATTCAAGAAAAGGGACCTATTCCCAAAGCATTGGTGAAATTGCACAATTTTCCCTTACGAAAAATTCTTTTTCCAACATTCTTTTGCACCCACCATGGGGGCAAATTTTGGTGTCTCTCTACTACATCAAATACCACAAAAATCCATAAAAATTATATTCCACAAAGTAACAAAAAAATTAGATATTTAAAAAACCAAAAATAAATTCTAAAATAAAAAAATCCATTGAGCCTTATGCCTTCCACTAATGGATATTCGTGGTCATCCCCTAGGCATAAGACCTGAACTTTTCTTCCATATCCAAGAAGATATTGCATCAGACTTGAGAGAGGTCATTTGGAATAATAGAGTAAATTTCTACCATTACCACACTGCTACAAGAATTATGGATTCTGAAGAAGAACATATAGAAGTTTTGGAAAGAGAAATAAAATCTCATTTTCAGCAAAGGGGAGCTTGATAAAATCTAGAAAACTGGATGACAAGAG
This sequence comes from Taxus chinensis, assembly GCA_019776745.2. NCBI lineage: Eukaryota > Viridiplantae > Streptophyta > Pinopsida > Cupressales > Taxaceae > Taxus > Taxus chinensis. The sequence goes on from CM034154.1 coordinate 196,036,404, forward strand.
TTATAAAAGATCTATTCGGGCTAGTGGCATCACAGATCCAACCTTTGAGCATAAACAAAGAGAAATTTTCATACTTTCCCTTTATCAAATAAGGAGGAAAATTGATCGAGAATATATTACAAATTTTGATCCTTATTTTCCCCTTGTTGAAACAATAGAAAAACCATTAAACTTCACTCCTCCAAGTGAAGGAGATCAAGATCTAGTAGAAATATTTAGGGAAGAATTTTTAGAATAAGAAGAAGAACCAAAAATGGCTCAATAAGCATCGCTACCTTGGGGGAAAAGTAAATACCATTAGGTCTCAACCCACCTTTGCATGATTTATCGAGAGGGCCACAAAAGAACTTTCCCAAGTTCTACGGTAATGGGAAGTAATACTTAGATGACCACATTACAACTTTCATAACTTCTTGTGGATTTCTAGGAGGATATGGATATGTGTCATTCCATCTATTTGTGTAATCTTTACAAGTTGTGGATGTGGATTGGTTCTACCATTTTCCTAGTAGGTCTATAACTAATTGGAATGATATGAAGACCAAGTTTGAAACTAGACTCAAGCAGGCCGAAAATGCCCAAGCCATTTTAGCCCAATCGTCTCAACTGAATAAATATCCTTTCAAACCAATGAGGGAGTTTGTATGAAATTTCAATAGAACGCTCTATAAAATCCCCAAAGTTACTTAGCCAATAGAGTACAACAAGCTAAGATTCTTCATGAATGCTCAGCTTCCTAGGGTGGGCTTTATGTTGAGAATAACTCAACCAACTTATTTGGATGAGGAAAAAAAATCTCATAATCGAGGTTGAAGATGAATTGATAATGCCAGATAAGATCAAAAAGTGTCTAAGAAAGAAGAAAGGACAAAGTTATAATTCTACCTCCTTGGATCCCCTGGTTTAAAAATTGGCAAATGATCTGATTGCACTAAAAAAAAATGGCACAAAGTACGTTGAGGGATGCTCTAAGGAAGAGAAATTTTCCCAATTAAAAAAAATTACAACACATCCCCAAATACTTGATCTAGAGGCTCCCTTTTTGAACGCATCTTGCAATACACAAGATGATGCTGAAGAAGAGATTTTAGATCTAGAAGATGATGAATAATAAGAGAATGGGATTGAAATTGAAGAATTTTATGATGCTAAGATTAGGTACTTTGAATACTCATCTAGGGAAGATAGTGAATAGGATCGTGTATGAATTTTCCCTTGTGTGGTTTTCACCCATTCTCAATCCCAAAAACAAAGTTCTTACACTACTGCTCCAAAGAAGAAATATGCATATTCTCTTGTGGAGACTCTACCTAAAAAAAAATCAATAGAGGACCTGCACTTCCACCTTCTATGAACTTTGCTAAATCAAGGCCAAATCTCATGGTAGTAAAGAATACCTTAGGTGAAACAAGTAATTCTCCCAATCCTACCCCTGTTAAAGCTTCTTCGTCTAATCCTTTTAATGCCACTTCTAAACTAGTGAATATTTATAGCAAGACTTGTGAGGTTTGTAGCTTATAAGCCTACCTATGTTGCCAAAGTAAGTAGTGTCTTCTCCAATCCCTAAATCTCCCACCACCTCAGAGGCATCTACTTCCTCCTATTTTGATATCATAGATCATGTCAAGTGGTCTACCATCCAAATTTTTGAGTCTGAATATTTGTAAACTCATCTAAAATAGTTTGACAAACTAGTCTATTTTATCGAAGGTAATAAACCAAAGCACAATAATATCACACCTTCTTCTAAAGGGTTACTACCAAATCCTCCTTCCCCATCATCTCATAACATGCAAGAACTAAGTGCATCCAATTCTGAAAAAATTGAACCATTCTATCTTTCTCTTCCTGTTGGAGGTTACCAATTGAACAATTGTGTCATAGACGTTGGTGCATCTGACAATGTGATGCCAATTAAAGTGGATAATATCCTTGGTCTCACCCTAACATGGGATAAAGTCTAGTTTTATTCTATGGAAACTAAATAAGTCCCATTTGTGGAAACAATAAAAGATGCCCAAATTGCTTTAGTTGATTTTTATGACAAGAAAGTCTTGTTGACTATCTTAGAGGTAGACATTCCAGATTCATATGGGATGTTGTTGAGTAGGATTTTCTGTAGAGACTTGGGAGGATAAATCCATGTGGACAAGTCTTAAACAAATATTCCAATCAAGGGCCAAATGAAAAAGTTGTTGCCGATGAAAAAGATGAAGTATATAGTGCAAAAATTAGAAGATCCTAGAGTTGATATTATTTATCAAGATTGTGGACATGAGAACTACTTTATGAATTCTAGAGGAGATGATGATTTTCCCCTTATCTTTGAGGAAGATGACGATAGGCTATGGAGTATGGATTTTGACATAATCCATTGAAGTACAAGATATGAAGCCAGTGTGGTTCTGATTTCCCCATCAAGTGGATGGTTTCCTTTTTATTTTAAGATTCAATTTTAGAATACCAAAAATAGTACGAAATATGAATCTATTCTTTTAGGCATGGATGTAGGTGATTCCATGGGAATTAAGTAATTGAAATTTTTGGGAGATTCAAAAGTAATCAATAAGAAAGTCTGAAATCAATACTAAGTGAAGAAGCCACAGCTCAAAAATTATAGGAACAGAGTGTGGTATTACATTGAATCCTTTAATTTTTTCTCTATATAAGTTGTTCCCCATGAATGAAATGAAAAAAATTATTCTCTTGTTGTGTTATATTCTCTATTAATAACACACCCCTTCTTTGACAAAGAAAAATATTCTATTGAGATGATATACAAGCCAAGTGTACCTGATAATACCAACCATTGGAAAGTGTTCAATGATGGTAAACATATCCCCTCTTTCCTCGAGTAACGAGATAATTTTAACAACATTTTCTTTGAAGGAAGTAATTCTTCATCCCATAAGTCAACTTCATAAGAAGGAAAAGGTGAAGCTTAAGAGGTTGATTCCAATGGAGTGTTCAAGCTAAAAGGTAATAAGATTCCCAAGGGCCTAGCCTCACTTGAAGAATTATTTGATAGACATGATAGATTTATGAAAGATAGAAATAAGAATCTCGTAGGAGAAGTGCTTATTTTGAGAAGGTAAATATCAAAACGGAGAAACAACCTTGGTTCGTGAATATGGGAAAATTTTTCTCTCTAGAGCAAAAGAGAAACTTTTTTTCGTTATTGAAAAAGTATTCAGATGTGTTGGCATATTCATATGAAGAGATGAAATATTTTAAACTAAAAGATATGCAAAACTCTATACCTCTCGAACCTAAACAAAATCCATTTTAGTAGAAGAAAAGGAAATACAAGCCCAAGATTTCAAGAATAGTCTGAGAGGAAGTTTTGAAAATGTTAAATGTAAAAATTGTTTTCCTGATCCACCACTCCAAACGGGTGGAAACCATTGTCCTTGTCTAAAATAAAAATGAAGAAATAAGAATTTTTGTAAAACTCCAAAATTTGAATCAATCTTCTCTAAAGGGTAATTATCCACTCATGATCATGGATCGAATTCTACAAGTAGTCATTGGTTCACAAATGCTTTCTATTCTAAACAGATTCTACTGCTACAATCAAATTGAAGTTTCCCAACAAGATATCATAGAATTTTCACAGATCTAATGGTTTAAAGAATGCACTAGTGAATGATGTAAGACTTGAATTGTTCTAATACAAAACACAGCAAGCATACAAGACTATAAATTGTGAAAATACAAGAGAGATCATTGTAATAACACAAAAATAGCTCCAAATCAATATGATCAAATAGAATTATATAAGAGATGCACATATAAAAGTTGAATGTGTAACCTCCTCCTATAAACAAGGCAATATCCACCTAGAATAGTGGTAACCAACACCTATAATAGTGTATTCAAGTGATAACCAACACCTAGAATAGTGTAGTCAAGTGGTAACCGACACCTAGAATAGTGTGTTCAACTAGTAACAAACATCTAGAATAGTGTAGTCAAGTGGTAACTGACACCTATAATAATGTAGCTAGGTGTACACCTAAGCAAGAATATATAATATGTGTAGGGAAACTCCAAGTGGGGTGGAATATCCCTGGTAGGATAATACAAATAAATTGAGGAAAATAAATCCTACACTAACACCCCCTCATAATCACAACTTAGGTGGGAAGTGAGAAATGTAAGTGGGTCCCAAAAATAAGGCCTAATGAGGCCCCCTCTGAAGATGATGAAGTTTTTTATGTAGACCACACCCTAAGAAGATCTCATAGATGAATGAACTTGCTCTCAAGGAAAGGTTTGGTGAAGATGTCAACAACCTTCTCTAAATACTGGAAGAATATCAAATCAATGACGTATCCATGAATGAGCTCCCGAATGAAGTACATGTATATCTCAAAGTGTTTGGTCCGCTAATGAAGGACCAAATTTATGCATATCTCGATGGTTCTTTGGCTATCACAAAATATGGTTGTAGGATGCCTCATATGGATCCAAAGATCCGAAATAATCCCTCAAAGCCAAATGGCATCAATAGTTGTGTCAATATCTCTAATGTAATTTCCTTTATGGATGATAGATTAATAGCAGTCTTCTTCTTATTCAACCAACTGATAGGACTATAACCAAATGAGAAACTATAACCTAAAGTGGACTTACGATACTCAGTGTCGTTATCCCATTCTAATTCTGAATAGTTGACCAAGTCAATTTCTAAACCAACCTTATAGTGAATCCTATATCTGTGTGATACCTAAATGTAGTGAAAAGTACTCTCAGCTTCTTTCCAATGAATCTCATGGGGTTCCTGGATGAACCTCAAAACAATACCAATGACATAGGAGATATCAGGTCTAGTGTGAGTCAAGTAAATAAGGATTCCAATAATTTATCGATAGAAAGTAACATCAACCAAGGGTGTGGAACAATCAACCTCAAGCTTGACTCCAGATAAGAAAGGATTTGGAGATGGATTGCTGTCATCCATGTGAAACCAAGATAGAACATCAACTGAGTACTCAGGTTGTGTAAGTGAAATCCCTAAATCAGACTGTATGATCTCAATGCCAAGGAAGTACTGTAGTAGACCCAAGTCAGTCATAACAAATCTATCCCGAAGAGTTGTCTTCACTACTATGATAGTTGATGAAATAACCCCATTGATCAAAATTTCATCAACATAAAGTACTAGTATCAGTAATGAGTCATCCCGATGAAAAATATATACATTGGGATATGAATGACACCGATTGAAACCATAAGCTAGGATGAAGGAATCTATCTTGGCATACCAAGGTCGAAGGGCCTATTTGAGGCCATAGATGGATTTCCTAAGTCTCAAAACTAAGGATGAATCATGAAAAAACCTAGGTGGTTACTCCATGTAGATCTCCTCCTATAGGTATCCATGAAGAAAAACACTCTTCACATCTATTTGGTGCACACTCTAACCATGTATTGTGGATAAATAAAGTGTGATTCTAATAGAATTCATCTTGGCTATGGGTGAAAAGGTCTCTAAGTATTCTATGTCATATATCTGTGATATCCGTCTGCTACAAATTTGGTCTGAGATATCCATCAACATCTAACCATATTCCTTCCCTTAGGAAGTGAAGTCAAATCCCAAATGTGATTACTAATAAAGGAATTATACTCCTCATCCATAGAAATATCCTACTTAGGTATGCTTTATGTCTCTCAGAATTTTTGTGGATCTGTCACTTAAGCATAGAAGGTTGTGGCCTATTCCGATAGTCTTCTCGATTATGTCTGTAATCATCTGGATTCCCTACCCAAGTGATTGCACTCTGAAGTGTCTCGCTAGTTGAAAGAGGGCCTGAAGTGGGTGATTCATGTGTCAAATCATCATCCTCTAAAGTATGGATATAAGTAGATGAGGATGAATCCTCATTAGTCTCATCACAGTCAAAATTGGAAGAAGTAGAAGACTCTATCTCAGGACCCTATTGTGGATGATCTAAATCCTTAGAATTCTCATCAAAATTGAGCGAAGCTAAAGTAGATGGAGAACCATCAAGTTAAAATTCAATAGGACTCTCTTGAAACTTAACACTTCTACCAATGAAAAACTCATGAATAGTATGATGGATAAGTCTATAGCCCTTGACCCCCTTTGGATACCCAAAAATAATGCAAGGTTTGGATTGAGGCTCCATTTCCTTACGTTTATTTTTAGGAATGTGTCCTATTGTTGGTGATCTGAAGACACTAAAGTGATTAACATCTGAAAACTAGTTGTGCCAAGCTTCAAAGGGATTTATACCTTTCAAAGTTTTGGGGGGAACCCAATTTTGTATATAACAAGCACAATTGATGGCTTCTTCCCAAAACCATAGAGTCAACTATTTAGAGTGGATCATATTGTTTTTTATCTCTTTAAAAAACCATTTTAGAGAGGACTTATTTTTAAATTCTACCACACCATTTTGTTGAGGTGTGTAAGGAATTGTCTGTTGTAGATCAATACCCTCTATGGTGTAAAATTTCTCAATTTTTTTGCTAACATACTCCCCCAATTATGTGTTTGAATAATTAGGAAGAATTTCCCATATTGTTTCTCAGCGAGTAAATTTAAGTCTCAAAATTAATCGAACACTTCAAACTTTTTCCTAAGGAAGTAGACCCGTGTATATCTAGAAAATTCATCTATGAAGGTGAGATCATATTTGACCCTAGTTAAATAAGGATGGGAAAAATACCTTGTGACATCACTTTAAATCAAATTTAAAAGTGTTGAAGCTCTCCAATCTTTACCCTTTTCAAATTTCTCTTCAAGGTTTTTTCCAAGAGCATAACCCTCGCATAGTCCCTTTGAGAAACGAACTCTAGGAAATCCTGTAATCATGTCACGTTGACTGAGTTTTTCAAGGTAGCGGTAGTTAAGATGGTCAAACCACTCATGTTATAATCTACTAACTCCATCTCAATGTGTGAGAAATGTAGTAGGGGAAGCATCAGGTGAAAAGTGTGAGAAGGTATATAACCTAGCATGGTGATCTTCCCTTCCCACTGTTATTGTATTGTTTCTGTGTAACTCCCTGATATCTACTAAATCTGGATCAAATAGGACTCTCATGCCCTTCCCTATATGATTAATCTGATACATTGACAAGAGATTAGTTTAAAGTGAAGGTACACTAAGAACATTTGTGAATGTTCCACCTTCAAATTCAACATACCCTCTCCCAAAAACTCTTGATAGATTATCATAACCCAAAGTAATGGAGGACATGTTGTAGGGATCTAAGGAATAAAATTCAACCTATGATGAACCCATGTAGTGTGAAGCACCAAAGTTGATAACCCACAAAGGAGATGATGAGAATGTAAATGAAACTAGATCCTTTTCCTTATTATATTCTAAGGTTGACAAAAATTGTTTTCTATATTCAAGGATCCCTATGTTGTTTTTCTCAATGAGATGACTGAGGTGGTCAATCTACTTCTTCATACATTTTTCTCTTCATAACCAAGTTTCTTGCAATAGGAAAACTTAATGTTTTCCTTCTTAGGTTCCCCATTTGAACTGGAGTTTCAATGGTAGACTTGGAAGAGGAAGTGGGTTTTTGTTCTTTCTTATTTTCTAGATCCATTCTCTTTTTCTTCTTCTCTTGATTGCTAGAGGATTTATGTTTCCCATTCCTTGAAATGAGGTCTTGATGTTTTCATGAATTCAAGGTACCCATTTGGATTAGCTTTTCATGCTCCTTAGTCAAATAGGTAATAAATTCATCTGAAGATGACATAAACCTTGTGGATCCAAGATCCCTCTTGGTAACATAAAATGTAGGGAAAAATATATAGTAATAAGGACCTAGTTTGACAAGCACTAAAATAACTACTTGTTCATCCTTCTTTTTGTTCCAAATTAGTTTAACTGTAGTCTTAAGGACTTGAACTTGGTAAATAAATATTCCAAAGTGTCAAATTTTCTAGGACTTAATATGATAAGTTGTATTTCTAGTTCATGATCCCTCACAGTGTCAACTTTTTCAAACAAGGTTTCTAAGCTTTTCCACACTTGGTTGGGAGATGTGGTTGAATCTATGTGAAAGAGGAGTTTGGGAGACACTGAAAGACACGAAATACCAAAATCTTCATCAAACTTATTAAACCACTTAACTTTTTTGTTGGCTTCACTAGGCTTAGATTCACACCCATTGTAGTATGGTACAACCCTTAACTCTTAAGTTTACTGTTCACTTTTTATTTCTATTCATTGTAGTTAAAATGTGTAAATGAGTTAATTGAACTTAGATCCTTTAGTGGAAAAAGTAAAGCTGTGGTAGTTGTTTTAGAAAATAAGGAAATGCATGGAAAGAAAGAAGTTCATAACAAAAGAGGAAACACATTATAAACCCCCCAATGATTAAGCTAAATGTGAAAATATATGCCTAATATAATTTATATTGTAGCAATAAATAAATAAAAAATTAAGTATAAAAAATCACCCAAGCAAGAAAGTATGAAACCCTAAGTGTAAAGAAGAGGTAAGATGAATTATTTGTTTCACAATTGATCCTATATTGTGTCGAAGTGCTGAATAGATGAAAAGAGAGGTTGAAGCATCACACAGAGCCTCAGAAAATTGTGCAAGCTTACGATCTTCCTGGACTTGGGAACTTAGATATGGACAAGGACACCTACAGGCACCCTAGGCCTATTTCTAGGTGTTTTTGTTTGCCAAAATGTTCAAAAACATTCCTCTAATTAGTCACAAGGTATTCATTGTTTTTCATATTTGGTCGCTATGAGGTCGCAAAATGATCGCCCAAGTCACTAGAAATCTGCAATGAAATCTAAACCTACAAAACCCTCAAATAGACATCAAATCCTATAAAATAAAGATGTCGAATGAGGGGTAGGAATATTCTCAATTTTCATAATGATGATCTTACAAATGATTGTTTCACTACATCTTAGACACAATTTAGTTATGTGTGTGTTAAGAATCTTTTCTCAGATGGTTCTTGTGCGTGTCACACTTGATAGTGAGAAAATAAGCTAGATATAAATAAATGTAATACATGAGTGCATGGAATAGAATGAACTTCTCTCGTATGTAGTGTATGTAGAATAACCAATCTTTTGTGTCCCTTGGATGGTTCTAGATTGATGTAATAGATCTCTTAGATGCTTGATGGATGCAACCTTAGGTGGTGATAGCTAATGCTTAGTGTTTGGTCCCTTATTATGATCACATAAATTTATATTCATATTATTCCTTTTCTTGAATTTTGTAATTAACCTCGAAAAGGCCGAATAATAAAAATATAAGATGGAAAAACGGCTATAAAGGACCCATAAGATGTGAAAAAATTACAAAGGGGTCAGGGGTGCCTATGAGGGTGCCTTGTGCTGGCATCCCAAGTGGGTGCGGATGTCCAGGATGATAAATGTCAAGATATAAAAATGAATACTGAATAAGTAAAGGTGTGAGACAAAAAGTGGAAACAAAAAGAAAATAAAGGTGGCTAAAGACATGGGTTAATTAGTACTTTTCTTACTTAGGAATCATATGAATGGTAGTATGCAATCATGACTAGATAGTTACCCAAAGTGCATGATTTTGTGTCTACATTTTCCCCCACCTTATGGTCATGAGTGGAAATCTAAATGACATAAAGTAGAGAGACGCATACCTGATAACCATATAGATAGATGTAGAAAGAGTGTGTTGAGGGACAAGACAAAGCATACAGTCCTTAGCATTAGGCATGCATGCACTACACACTTTTATGTTAGATCAAATTTTTTGAATTTTACACACCATTTGTTGTGGTGTTCTACATTACAGGAATTAGTTAGAGGTTATAGTATAACACCAGAATTTTCTCCCTACACTTTTTCAATATCATTGGCATGATATTTCCCCAAAAAATCACGGCCGACACAACTAGTGTGAGATCGCCTAAAAACGTACTCGTACATTTACAACATCTTCAGGATCCTTTCTCCACTTCTTTCTCATTACAGATCAAGTGCACATGTTTATTTTTCACATTTTTTCATATTTTACATAATTTCCTTACACACATTTTACACATTTTGATCATATACATGCATATTTGACTACTTTTTCATTTTCTTTTGTAGGTTCATTTATATGGGAAGTGGTAGTCAACATCATTCAAAAATCAGATAAAACAACATCAGCATCAACAACAAGCACATCATGCCATATACACATGCATATCCTCCCTAGGTTCATTTTCATCACCACTTTTCACACTTTCTCCTCCTTATCATCCATGCTTCACACTTATATCACTCCATGCTTTGTCTTGTAATTACCCCCTAGTTATAGGCATCTAGGAAGGTCCTTAGTGACAATGTTGTGCTAAAGACGAAAGTATTATTCTGAGCCCTAAAACTGGATACTGTGTTGTACCATTTATAATTTGTTATGTTTTGTAATGAATGTAGACTATTTTACGAGCTAAATTATTCACCCAAATGATGCCCCCCTCATTTTAGGTGCATGTAACATTGCTAAAGGAGTATATAACCCAAAAGAGGACTAATCACTGTGTTGAAATTTTTCCCTACAAGGGGAAGGAAAATGTGCTGGGTAGTAACCAAGGCACAATCAAACAAGTGGATAGGAGAAAAGTGTTAGTACAAGAAAAAATTCATGTAAGATGTAAGCTAGTAAACAATAAAACAATGTGTAATCTATCACACAAGAAAGATACCATGTAAAAAGACAATATAAACTTTGAAAAGTGGGTTGTAAACATGGGACACCACTCATAATGTCACAAGAAAATCAAGTCTAAGTAGTAAAAAAGCAGACAAGTGTGCACACAAGACAAAGGGAAAATCCTGCAAACCGTAGAAAACAATAACAAGCAATGACCAGCAATGTAACAGATAACCATGGAAGAAAATAGCCCTCCATAACAAATGTTGCACATGAAGCACCCGTTATCATGTTAGAAATATTTTAAAAAAAGTATGTCAAAATGTGTATAATATGATAATATAATCCTCTATTAAACAAAATGAAACAATATCACTTGTAATGTATGAAAGTGGATTCCCCCAGAATCCATTGTGGGAATGGTAATATGTATTGCACCAAAAATACATGCTACTTATAATAGATCTGTTTAATTCGTGTTCATAAATAGAAAGGAAAGTGAATGTGCATGTGCATATGATTAAGATAATAATATCCAAGATATTTATCTAGCATGTGTAAGGAGATGTTCATGTAAAAGCATAAGTAAGCAAGAGTAAATGCAATCAAGATATGTAGTATGTTATGGATTAGATTAAATAAAATGTAGAGTGAATTATAGGTGCAGTGTTCCCCCTGAGTGCTTATGTACATGTAAGATGAGGTTCATTTATGTATCCCCCCTCAATATTCAAGAATGAACCGTAAACAAGAGTGTGTCATTGGGAAATGGTTTGAATTGTGTGTACTAAAAATATGTGATCATCAAAGCGGAAAGTGTAGAGTGTAAGTGTGTGAGTGAATGAGTGAGTTAGATAAATATGTGAGTAATATGAGGTCCATTTGAGATGTATACCCTTAGCATTAGAGCATGGACAATGTAACTAAAGTGCATCATAGGGTAGTGTGTTTTATTGCATGTGTTGGAGGGATATGTTGAGTGCGTAGTGTATTGTGTGGATTGTATGTGAATGAAAGAGGTTCATTGTAGACTTCTTGTGTGTGCGATGTAGATTGTCAAAATGTGGATGTGTTGGATGTGTAATGTGTTGTAGATGTGTAGATTTTGTAGGATTCATGTATTTGTTGTGTAAGCTGGATGTATCTTGTAATATGAAAGAGATATGTCACGAAAATCACTATGTTTCTTATAGGTGATGAGTGTACCAAGCATGTTGTGTTGTTGGTTGAAAGAAATGTCTCATGTGATGTAGGAGATGTATGTTTTGTGATGTAAGAAGATATGTTGTGTAATTACAAAATGCATGTAGGAGATGTATGTTTGTGTGATGTAAGAGAGATATGTTGTGTAATTACAAAATGCATCAAGTGTGTTGTGTGATGTTGATTTGTGATGTGTTGTGAGGAGGGTATGTGTCACTTGTTGTGTTATTATTGACGATTTGGTGTGATAACTACGTAATGTTTGGGTGTTGAATACGTGTGATAGGAAAAATAATTCATAAGTATTTTCATTGTGTAGTGATGAATACGTGTAACAAATACATGATAGAAGTGTTTCTAGTGTGTCATGTGTAACATGACATGTAATGTGTTTGAGTTTCATTTATATAGAATGCCCTCATAAGTCAAGTATGAACCAAAGCACAAGATTATGTTATCAGGAAATGACAATACTAATGTATGTTGTGTGTAAACTTCTAGATGTGATGTAATGAGAGTATAAGATGCAAAGAAATGTTAAAGGGGTAGAAATAAGCATGATGCCCCCAAAGTGTGTGATGATAAGGAAGATCAAGTTTCATTGTCTAGAAGATAATCATTGTCCTGATAAAAGCTGACTGAAGCTATGTTGGAGACTTGATAGGCAATAGAATGAGGTGGATCATATAAAGATCCATTATGACACAAAGTGTACATGGTCATTGCATATTCTTCATCGGTGAAATATGTTAGCAGACACACATGTGCATACCAATGAGTAATATTTTGAGAATGGTTAGGAAATGAATCATTACTAATAGAAACACTATCAAATGGCATAGGAAAAGTGATAGAAGTGTGAATGGAGTCTAAAGTGTCCCCAATATATTCAAGTCAATATTTCCCAAGTTTCAGTGGAGAAGCACATGATATGTATACAACAAATACTGTTAAATGAAAAACACAAAGATCATAGGTGGCCATAATGTGCAAATATCCATGATAGAGATTAAGTTAGTGAGGAGGTGGGAGGATATCATTAAGTTTCAATCTAAGCCTATTCAAGCCATCGTATGTGCAAATAGTATCAGAGAAAGTACAATCTAATGGAATATGGTGCCAATAAGAGTTGTTAATGAAGAGTTTGCAAGTGAAAGGAAATAGGACAGATGCAGCTTGTTTAGGAAAGGGAAAACAACGTCCAAGGCGTGGAAAAACCCTTGATAAGGTAACATAGCATTAGTAAAAGGAGGTTCTTGAATTTTTATTCACCAAGACCATTGGTCACAAACATTTCATTGAAATATGAGTCATATATATCAATAGCAGTGAAGTTAAGAATGCATAATTTCTCATCATTAAGTTCAATAGTATTGACTTCATTATCAGAATCCCCAGAATTGTCTTTGTTGGCATTGTCATACTGTATATATTTGTCGAAGATATTGGTAGGAGGAGGACTAGATGTAGGAGTGTGAGGAGCCTCAACTAGCAGAGCAGTAGTGCTGAGAGAAGTAGACATGATGAAATGATTGTAAGAGTATGAGTAGAAATAACCAGAGTGTTAGGAGTGGTAGAAGAATATTGTGAATAGGAGTGGTAGAAGAATATTGTGAAACACTTGATTGACTAATTTCATCTATATCTATACTATTATATGGAATATGTTGTGATGGAGGAATAGAAATAGCAGTAGTAGGGTCTATGTGATAGAATTTTAATGGTTCAGGATCTTCCGTAATGGTATGTTCATATCCATCATGTACGAATTTAACTCATTTATGAACAATGGATGGAACTACTCGCATGGGATGAGTCCAAGATCGTATAGGTCAAATATTGAATTTAAATGAAGTATTGATAATAAATAATTTTAGAGGGACAAAATTAGTTTCAACTTGGATGTGTAATGTGATGGTTCATAGGCATGCGCGAGTAAATGAATCATATCCCCAAATAAGAGTGTAATTATTAAAAATTATATTATCATTACTGCCTTATTATTTGAGAAGGGAATGAGGACATAGATTGACAACAATCCATTATCAATAAGTACACATTTAATGTAAGTGGTTTTGATAATAGCGGTTATAAGTAAAGGTGCACATGGATTATCATTAGCAAATGGTGATATGTCGTCATTAATGAATGATATAGCACAAGGAAAATTTTTGAGAGACTGAATGAGGTTTGTGAAGACTACCAAATAATTATCCATTTTTATATGAATATAATGAAGGGAAACCTCTCATGTTTGACAAAAATCAAGCACATTGTGCAATAATTCATAGAGGGATATTTTGGCTAGTGTATACTTAAGTTGTTTAATGATATCATAGCCCTTAGAAGTAGTAGGAGGAGCTGAAGAAGTGATAGGTGGTGGAATAGAGATGGGTGGATCCATTGGAGGATGATCACAACAAGTAGTTACTACATTAATAGAAGGATCAGCCCTAGGCGTAATAAAGTGAGGACTATATTGAGTATGAACTTGTGTGAAATCAGTAGCGGCACCTAAAAACTTAATGGGTGCAAAATAAGGATAAGAATATTGAGTCATGACTTGATCAGGTAAATATATACTCAGAATAAAATTATTTTATTGATCAGGTTCACCAAAATGATTAAGCTAAATATGAAATATATATATATATATATGCCTAATATGATTGTTATTGTAGTAGTAAATGAATAAACAATTAAGTAAAAAAATTAAACCAAGAAAGCTAAGCAAGAAAGTATGAAACCCTAACTGGAAATAAGAGATAAGATGCCTTAGTTATTTCACAATTAATACTAGATTGTGCCGAAGAGCTAAATGGATGAAAACATAGTGCGAGCTAACGATATTCCTAGACTGGGGCACCTGGAGAGGGATAGGGATGCTTGCAGATGCCCTAGGCATGTTTCTAGCCACCTGTGTCTTCTAGAAAGTTTAGAAAACCTCCTCTGAGTTGTTGCAAGGCATTCACTATTTTTCACCTTTAATCGCTATGAGGTCGCACAATGATCGCCAAAGTCACTGGAAACATGTAATGAAATATGAACTGCAAAACCCTCAAATATACATCAAATCCTACAAAATAAAGATGTAGAATGAGGGGTAAGATTGTCCTCTTCTATCGTAATGGTGATACTATGATTAATTTATACACTAGATTTCAGACCCAATGTAGTTTTTGTGTGTGTGGAATCATGCCCTAGGTGGTTCTTGTGTGTGTCGCACTTGATAGCGAGAAAAGTAGCTAGATGTAAAGACATGTAATGGATGTGTGCATGGAATAGAATAGACTCCCCTCCTATGAAATTTATATAGAATAATACAATCCCTTTCCCATTAATGGATGCTTTGATGCTCTTGAATAGCCTTTAGATGCAACCTTAGGTGGTGATACCTAATGTTTAGTGTTTGGTCCTTTATTGTGATCACATAACTTTATATATATATATATATATGAGTCCCTTGATTCCCTTTATTATGGTCCTCTAGATGCAACCTTTAGTGTTTAGTCCTTTATTATGATTGCATAACACCATCACCCAGCTAGGACAGTAGCACTCAGGTGCTCCTGTTCCATTTTCAGCCGAAACGCCCAGACCGCGTCCTTCACACATTTTCGTCCCAAATGTCCCAAAATGCATTTGTGCGTCTTCTCCCTGTTTCGTCCGAATCGGCTGAGCCTCGTGTTTCGCGCATTCGCGTCTCACATGTCCCAAGTGAACCTAATGTAATTCATAATTAGTTTTTCCCGCTCGACCTGAATGTGCTAAATTTGAATTTAAGTTGCGAAGATCAAATTTCAAGGACAGCTGGCAGAAGGACGAAGCTTACAAGACGCCGTTTACATCAGTTTTCAAAGATATCCATTGTCATCTTCAAGATGAAACGTCTGGTGTGTCCCTCATGGCAAAGACATAGCTGAAACGTTAAAGAAATTCAAGAAGCGGTTTCTGAAGACGGTGGGTCCTTCTTAGTGACTGTCCACCTGTCTCCTTCTTCATTCTTTTCTCTTCTTCCTATTCCTTTCATATTCCATGTAATTAGTTAAGAAATTGCATTTGGCATTCCTTAACTATTCTCTAGTTAAAAGAAACGGTTACGAGGAGTAACCGAATTGTAAGCTATATAATGGCCTTCTTTGCGCCATTTTGAAAAGGAGGAAGAACTTGGCATATTTTCTGCAAGTGTAAATAGATTATATAGAAATCAATACAAAAGGACTTTCCTTTCTTTTTCTATCTGATCTCTGTATGTTCTAAGCTTTCATTTGTTTTCTTTGTGAAGATCATTTATCTCAAATTCGTTAGTCTCATCGATTGCATACTCTTCAACTTTGCAAGCTCGGTGATCTTGTATAACCAAGAAGGAACTTTGTGTCCTTGATTAATGAATCTGTGTTACGTTAAGAAACTTTGCGTTCTGGCAGATGTTATTTACAGAACTTTGTGTCTTTAAATTCCATCTTACTTGTTCTATACGAATGATCTTGTTTTCAATTCACGGTGACTTCGCATACATAAAGAATTACTCTAATATCTATAATTCTGTATGTTTGCCTTTCTGCTCTTTTCAATGCTCTCATTTCCTCAGTCCTTTTGTAATTGATGACCTTCATAGAAAACACTTTCGTGGTATCCAAGTTTAACCAACAAATCATGTCCTGTACATTTGTAAATAGGTTTGTTTCTGAATAAGGGAACCTCTCCCATTAAAGAGGAGGGACTTCTTGTCCCCTGACTGTTGCTCTTCTAAAAAGTCCTATTTGAAAACCAACAATGTAAAGAAATGTAATAGATATGTGTATAGAATAGAATGAAATTCCATCATATGAAGTGTGTATGTAGAATAACCAACCCCTGTGTACCTTGGATGGTGCTAGATGGATACAATAGAGCTCTTATATGTTTGACGGATGTAACCTTAGGTGGTGATAGATATTTCTTAGTGTTTAGTCCATTATTATGATCACATAAATTTATATTTATATGTCTCCCTTGCTTGAATTTTGTAATTAACACTGAAAAGGCCAAATACCAAAAAGATAATATGCTCAAATCAATAGAAAGGACCCAAAATATGTTAACAAAGTGTACTTAGGCCAGGGGATCTCAGAGAGGATGATGGCTCCTAATGTTGGCATCCTAGCTAGGCGTTGGTGTCTAGGATGATAAATGTCAGGATATAAAAAGGAAAATTGAGTAAGTGTTGTCTATTTTTACACTCCTTACAAAAATAGAGAAAATTACACAAGTATGGACTTTGCGGATGTTTAAAAATGGAATTAGTAAAGCTGCGAAGAAGTTAAACATACCACAAAATTCCAGGGCAAGAACCATGGAGATCTGAAGATATCCATGGAAGGTTATGGAAGGCCACGCTACACTGATGATGCCGCAGAACCAAGCAAATGGATTCGGAAGCCGCAAAACAAGGAGGAGTACATGTTGATGATGTAGATTGCAAGGATCAAGGTATTTCATCAAAAAAGTGCCACAATGGATTATACAAAGTTGCGACATGAGAGAGAGCTCTACAAAAGTCTAAAGCCGCATGAAACTAAAATTTGGAAATTCGCGGATAACCACAATTTTTGCGCAAGGTAAAAATAATCATAATTCTCAAATTCTTGGCCTAGTCCTTTCAAATTTCATATCAATGGGAAGGTGATGGCCTCATATAAGCATAAGAGTCTGAATTTCAGATTTTAAAGGTAGTTGGTGGATGCGGTCTTGAGAAAAAGTCTTTAGCACACACAGGTGTAATGTTAGTCGACTCAACCACTAGCATTTAATGCATTATGGGTACTCACTCTTCCTGCAGGGCGTGGCACGTGGAATTGGATTTGTAGAGGTGTTCACTCCCTTTTTCAGAGCATGGAGAGAAATTAAATAAAGTTTTTCAGCTAGTGGAAAGAGAATTTTCCCTCTCTTTCTTCTCTCCTCCTTTCATTTTTCTATATATTGCAAAATGATGCACAATTTTAATTTTGGATACTTTGGGAATGTAAGGGCATCATTCTATGTTGCACAAGTGTTCTAAGAGTTGCATGCCTTGGGCTACGTCTTTGTAAATGTTTTGCATCTTCCTCATGTATTGTGATGATCTATGCATCATCTTTTATTGATAAAATCTTCAGTTTTGTGGCTTGCTTCAACCTTAGCAATTGTTTTATTGCACTCTCTTTCCTCTCATTCATTCGCAGGTGTGTTGTATAATTTTTTTCAAAGATTTGTTCCTATTATGCATCATGAAGGTGGAACTCAGGATGTAATTTATATCTATGGCTTTGGTTTTGGCCCTCCTCATTGTCGTAATCTTCCATTTTCTCTCCTTCCTGAGTATCCATCCCCTTTCTTTTGGTGATATCACCTTCTCTAGTTTATGTTTATGTTTTATGCATCTCCTTCTTACCCTGGTCCCTTAGAAGGTTAGAATATAGCTAGATAGTTATATTTCAACTCCTTGGTGTAATTTAGCATTAGGAGTAACTAGAGGAAACTAGCCTTCTCTAGCGGTCTGTCTCAGTTCGAGTCCCACAACTTACAGAAAGTCCCATGTTGACTCAAATCCCAAATTATCTATGATTCAGGAATGGGTGCACATTTTAGCTCTAATAGTTTTGGCATGCCCGATGGGACATTTGAGGTTAATATTTTCATTTTTATCAAGTTTTGATGTGTATCTTGGTGAACCTATAGCCTTTAGAGGCTCTGCAGCAACACATCTGGTGACTCCATTTAGAATATCAACTAGTTTCAGCAGTACTGGTGCTTTTAATGTCCTTGATTTATAAGAAGGATCTAAACACGGTCAAGAACAAGAGAAGAATGTGTGCTTGAGTACTTACAATTATCCCCAAGTAGAAGCAGAGGAGAAAGATAGTTATCAACACCTCCATCTGGTAGGCCCTTCTTGCAGTCGAAAAGAGTTCTCAGGCCTATCAGAATGGCTCATCAACATCAACTGCCACAAAAAATCCAATTGTAAACTTCACAGGAACCATCCCACTTGCCTTGAATGCTCATAATTCTATCCCAGTAGCTTCCTTAAAGAATATCCCATATTTTACTGGAGAAAATCAAACTACTCTAGTTGACTGAATTCACGACATTGCAAATGTATGTGTTATCCATGATATTTTTGAGATGGATATAGCAATCAAAATTTTGTCTTTGTCACTTAAAGGAAAAACTCTGTAATGGTTTAAAATCCTTGGGGCAAGAGCAATTCAAAATTGGGATCAACCGTGCACAGCTCTTTGTGACCAATTTGGTGAAAGAGAAGACGATATGTCTCTTTTAGAGAAATTAACTACAATTAAAATAGAACCTAATGAGAAAATGGAGGACATCAACTTCACATTTCATAGGACCTGGGACATAATTCTAACTCTTGTAAGGCCTATAGCAGAAGGTGCATTTATTTATTTTTTAAAATCTATGAACTCTAATGTATCTGTTATGATACAATCTATGGGAGAAACAACTCTACCAGTTGATTATGCAATTGTAATTAGAGTTGGAAATAGCTTAATCCAAGTTGGGAAATTAGCTCCTAGACAACCCATGCCATCGTATGCTGAACTACCTAAAATTGCTCAACCTTCTATTGTTCCTATCTTTAATCCAAATTTGCAATCTGTTACTTCCACATCACAAACTCCCGCGCAACAAAAGGAGGATGAAGAAACAAAATATTTGATTATAAATTTAACAAACAAAGTTACATCCCTAGAAAAACAAAAGGCCCAATCCTATAAGAATTATCAGAATCAAGGGCAATCTTCAAACCAGGGGTATCAACCATATAAAAATCATAAATCTAATCAAAGGTATGCACCAAACCAATAGAATAACAAATGGAAAGGTAAAAGTATCCCTTTTCCACTGGCAACAATCCCTCCACCACAATCAATTACTCCTCCTAGTTCAATTCAAGATTTAGTTCCTATGCAAAATAATATGGCACAAGAAACATAGTGGTGTTTTCTATGTAATCTACCACATAGCCAACTAGGTTGTGAGAGGGAAATGCACCCTTAAGCATACATGGTTCAAGGCTCTTCCAGTCAACATGAACCAATGCTAGAGGCATCAAATCAAACTGCAAAAGCAGGCCAAGAAATCAACAATGATACCAATCTCATGTTCTTTGGAGCTAAGGATTTTTATGTGGTTAACCAAGTGGCATGAAATTATAATAGATCATCAATCAATGTGGCTGATAATACGTGACATAAGAAAAGAATGTTGGATTTATGATCTTCACCTCCAGCGGATCAAGTCAAAGAAAAATATGTCATGATGAACAAAAGAAAGCCTCCTAAACTTTTGGGAAAGGCCACGGATAAAGAGGTTTCTACTCAACCAAATTCATCAAATCAAACACTGCCACAACAGAGGAATGAAGACCGCATAAGGAGTTTAAGTATGTCATAGATGCAGAAATCCATGGGTCTCCCTTTTAAAATTGTTGAGCAATTGAATAAGACCAATGTCAATGTTTCTATATGGGATGCGCTTGTCATTCCATCACAACGTGATCTCCTGTATGAAGCTCTCAAGTAGCTGCCTTCCATAGATAATGCAAAAGGATCAAGCCACAGTCAATGTATGTCAAGAGAAGGAGGATCAAGTAAGTAAGACTATCAAAACCACACCCTTCTACATGTCAATTATTTTTTGAAAATACCTATTTCATAACTGTATGATTGATTCATGGGCTAGTATCATTGTAATGCCTAAGAAAATAGTTGATATCTTAGGTCTAAAATATAGTCCTATGTTTAGGGGAGTTTTACAACTTGATGGTTCAATTGTGAATGTCCTGGGTGTAATTAAAAACCTTGAATTAACACTTCATGTTTTTCAAAGCCTCACCATAACCCATGACATTTCATTCATTGACCTCCCTCCCATGTTTTTTATCTATTTTTCTAGATAATTCACTACTAAAGTAGGTGGCTATCTATCCTCAGATTGGACTCACATGCTTCTAAAAACTAGATATGTTACCTGATTCACAATACAAGCTAAGCCCATCTTTTCTTACCATATTGAGCCATTTGACCCCACTCATGTCCAATCAGTTTACCTAATCCAAGAAGAACATGAGAAATAATTAGCTCCTAAAGAGTAGATTGTCCCTCTTTCCATGCATGATTTTCTATTAGATGAATGGGTTAAAAGAGATCATAAGTTTGATCTGTATGATGAAGAGCTCAAAAATTTTGAGAATGGCCTGGGAACTTATTGCATTCTCCAAGAATAATCCATGATACCCACGACATTCAAAGAAGATAAGGAAAATGTTTCTGGACTATGGCGGATGTTATTTGATGGTTCTAGAAGTAGAAATGGAGTCAGAGCGGGTGTTGTGCTCATTTCCCAAAAAAATGAAAGTTCTTTCTTTCCTCACAGATTGTAATTTTCTTTCTCTGATAATGTAGTAGAGTTCAAGGAATTAGTGCATGATCTATTGATCACATAAAAGAAGAAAATCAGGGAGTTATAGGTATCTGGAGACATTGAATTATTCATCCACCAATTCCATGGAAAACATGCAATAAAGAACAAGTTGTTGAAAGCTTACAAACATAGAGCTTGAAATTTCCTAGAAAGATTTGACACTATTAACCTACAGGTTGTGCCCAAGAAGCTAAAAAGAGATGCAGACCTAATGGTAGTCCTTGGCTCCCAATTCTCACCTATTGAAGATTTGATCAGAGGTAATTCTCAACATATCAAAATGGTGGTTAGGCCATCTATTCCAAAAAATCAGGCTTGCTAACAGGTATTTGACAACGATGAAAAAATTATGCATTTCATTTAAAATGAGGTGGAATTCTCCTTAAAGATGCAATATAATTTATAGGAGGTCTACGGGGATCAGATTATTCAAGTAAAATTAAAAAAAATGTCAAAGGGGTTAGTCACTTTGGAAAAAACAATTCAATCTAGATGATGATTTCAAAGGAATGGAAAAGAAAATGGCAGCAAAGCAAGAATATTTTCAGCAAGTTTTAATTACTTTAAGAAAGGAACTTTTACTTTGGAAGGTATACGATGAAAATGAAAGGAAAGATTTTGTTTCCTTGGGTCAGAAGTTTAATGATGTGTTTTCATGGGACTATGAAGATTTAAATTAATTTAATCCAGATATAGTCTAGCATCCCATTGATTAATGATCCCAACATCAAGCTAGTCAAACAAAAATAGAGACCAGTCAACCACAAGATTGAACCCCTCATGAGAAAAGAGCTCTCTAAACTCATTGAGGCCAAAAATAAATTTTCTAATCAAATATTCTACTTGGGTGACTAATTTGGTCCCGGTAAGAAAGAAGAATGGTGAAATATGGCTCTACGTTGATTTTAGGGATTCAAATAAATATTCTCTCAAGGATCACTATCATTTTCCCTCCAGGGAACAAATCTTATAGATAGTAGTAGGAGCTGAGAGGTTTTCCATGCTTGATGGTTATTCTGGTTTTAACCAAATCAAAGTAAAAGAAGAAGACCGGTATAAAACCACGTTCACCACCAAATGGGGAATGTTTTCTTATCAAAAATTTCTTTTGGCTTAT
Organism: Taxus chinensis; assembly: GCA_019776745.2. Taxonomy (NCBI): domain Eukaryota; kingdom Viridiplantae; phylum Streptophyta; class Pinopsida; order Cupressales; family Taxaceae; genus Taxus; species Taxus chinensis. The sequence continues at coordinate 196,058,834 of CM034154.1, forward strand.
CAAATGCAAGTGTCACCTTCTAAAGAGAAGTGGATATCACCTTCAAGGGACTCATCAATCAGTTCATCTTTGTTTACCTAGATGACATCATTGTTTTCTCTAAGTAGAGCATAGATCACATGAGGCACTTGGAGAAAGTGTTTACAAGATGTAGAGAGTTTGTCATATCCCTTAGCCCTAAGAAATGCATTTTTACAGTTCCTAGAGGCAAGATCTTGGGGTGTATTGTCTCAAAAGAAGGCATCGTCATTGATCCAGAAAGAATTACATCTATTGCAGCTCTTTCCTTGCAAGCTCACAAGAATTATCTGTAATCATTCCTTGGGAAGATCAACTTTATTAGTCATTTCATTCCCAACTTCACGGGTTTGATAAGACTAATTACTCTCATGCTCAAGAAGGATGCAACGTTCAAATGGACCATGGAAGAAAAAGATAACTTTAAAAATATAAAACAAGAGATTTCCCATGCTCCAACATTGATTAATCCATAGTACATCAAATATTTCATTCTTTATGCTCATGGGGCGTAATCCAGCATAGTCGTGGTTTTTACACAACTAAATAATCAAGCAATTGAGTAGCTTTTGGCATTTTTCAGACAAACACTAAAGGATTATGAGCTCAAGTATAGTCATATTGAAAAATAGATGTTTTCCATCATGAGATCCTTAAAGAAATTCAAAAGCATGATTGTTTCTAGCCACGTAAAGGTTCTGGTATCACATTTTAACATTGGAGACTTCATTATGGGAGCAGATATCAATGAGAAATAGTAAGAGGAAGATCTCTTTGTGAGAAATTGGCTTTGGATGTTGCAGAATCCCAAGAAATTACCTTCGTGAATGAAGTACCCTCAAGTAATGAGCTACTACGTGATGTTGAATGGTAGCAAGATGAAACTAATATATTCAATGATCACATATGGATTTCTAATATGTCAAGGTTTTTTTCTACTGGTGCATACCCTATTGGTTTGATTAAATCCAAGAGAAGACATCTGAGGTTGTGATCTATTCCTTATACATTAGTTGATGGTGTCCTTTTCAAAAGAAACATTGATGGAGTGCTACTCAGGTGTATTGAAGGTGAGCAATGTGACTGGGTTCTGACTAAGTTTCATGATGGATTCTCAGGTGGACATTTCTCTGCTAAATCTACAACCATGAAAATCATAAAATTGGGCTATTTCTGGCCTACCTTGTTTTTGGATGCTCATAGGTGGGTTACCAAGTGTAAGGAATGTGCACTCTTGACTAGAAATAAAATATTGTCAGCCCTACCACTTCATCCAATCTAATCAGATCATTTATTTATACAATGGGGTCTTGACTTCATTGGTATGATCAACCCATCATCTAGTGCGGGTCAAAAATGGGTCATCATAGCCACATACTATTTCACCAAGTGTATTGAAGGCGCACCATTGAAAGATGCCACTGAATCACTCATCCTGAAATTTCTTAAAGAAATTGTTACAAGGTTTGGTGTCCCTCAAACCATCATTTATAATAATGCTAAGGCTTTTCTAGGATCCAAGATTTATAATTGGGCTTTGGGACTTGGTATTTTTCTAAAAAAAATTTCCAATTATTACCCCCAAGGTAATGGATTGGTAGAATTTACTAACAAAAACCAGATCAAAATCATGAAAAGGAAAATGGACATTAATCAAAGACAGTGGCACACAAAGGTAAAAAATTCTCTTTGGGTAGATATGATAATGACAAAGAAGGCTATTGACACTTCTCCCTACAAACTAGTGCATGGAAAGGAAGCAAGATTGCCATTATCACTTGAATTGCCTTCATTAGAGTTAGCTCGACAGCTTGAATTTGAAGGTGCGGATCAAAGGGAAATCAAAATGGTGGAATTGGTGCAGCTAGAGGAAAATAGGAATGTTTCCATGATCAATATGGAACAATATTAGGCTTCAACCAAACAATGGTTTGACATAAAAGCTATAAATCGTACATTCCAAGTTGGAGATCTGGTGTTGAAATGGAACGTGGATCGAGCTAAATCAAGTAAACACTCTAAATTTGATGTTATGTGGAGTGTATCATATATAATCACCACTTGCAGAATGGCTAACTCATTTGATTTGTTTGATCTTTATGGGAACATGTTTCAAATCCCAGTCAATTGGATTCATCGCAAGCCTTCTCATTAAATATTTTTCATACATCTTGTATATACTATATTTTAATTTTAATTCCTCCAAGTGATTTCAGCACATTGCATTATTGGTAGTGTAGGTTTCTTTCCCTAAGTTCTTTACACAGTTTTGTTTCTTGGAGTTGTTCTTGTGCACAACTTCATCATGTTATCCATATGGTTTCCAAAAGGAGTGAGGTTCAAAATATCAAGGATTAGTTGTAGTCACTTCAGAGAGTCAAATGCAGAGAAACTAAATCAGACTCAAGGATTTCAAGTTGACTCCATGCCCAATGGATGCTACGGCTACTTGATAATTCATCTAGCAGGTAGATGACCCCTGTGAGTTGCCAATTTTTTTTTCTATTTTTGCATGCCTTGCAAAAATAGAGAAACTTACACAAGTATGGACTTTGTGCATGTTCGAACATGGAATTGGTAAATCCGTGAAGAATTTATGTATGTCGTGGAAGTCTGGGAAGAACCAAAGAGATCTAAAGATATCCGCAGAAGGTTATGGAAAGTCGCACTACACTGATGATGTCACGAAACGAAGAAAATGATTTTAGAAGTTGTGGAATAAGGAGGAGTACATGTTGACATCACGGACCGAAAGGATCAAGCCGCGCCATAAAAAAAGTGCAACGATGGATTATAAAGATCCGGGGCATGAGAGAGAGCTCTTTGAAAGTCTAAAGCAACATGAAACTAAAATTTGGAATTCCGCAGATAACAACAATTTTGTGCAAGGAAAAAATCATCATAATTCTCAAATTCTTGGCCCGATCCTTGCAAAATTCATATCAATGGGAAGGTTATTTCCTCATCTAAGAATAGGAGTCTAAATTTCAGATTTAAAAGGTAGTTAGTAGACACGGCCTTGAGAAATGTCTTTAGCACACACATGTGCAATGTCATTTGGCTCAACCACCAGCAATTAAAGCATTATGGGCACTCACTCCTTCTCCTATAGGGTGTGACATGTGGATTTGGATTTGCAGAGGAATTCAGTACCTTTTTCAGAGCATGCAAAGAAATTAAATAAAGCTGGTCAACTGGTGGAAAGAGAATTTTCCCTCTCTTTCTTCTCTCCTCCTTTCATTTTTCTATATATTGTAAAATGATGCCAAATTTTAATGTTGGATACTTTGGGAATGCAAGGGCATCGTTCTATGTTGCACAAGTGTTATAAGAGTTGCATGCCTTGGGCTATGTCTCTGTAAATGTTTTGCATCTTCCTCATGTATCATGATGATATGTGTATGATCTTTCAGCAATAAAATCTTTGGTTTTATGGCTTGCTTCAACCTTAGCTATTGTTTTATTGCACTCTCTTTCCTCTCATTCATTTATAGGTGTGTTGTATGCATTATTCTAGATATCTTTGCCTATTTTTTTATTGTGAAGGTGGAACTTAGGACGCAATTTTGATTTGTGGATTTTGTTTTGGCTCTCCTCATCGTCATGCTCTTCTATTTTCTCTCTTGATTGAGCATTCATCCCCTTACTTCTAGTGTCATTGCCTTCTCTATTTTAGGTTTATGTTTTATGCATCTCCTTCTCACCCTGGTCCCTTGGAAGGTTAGAATAGAGCTAGATAGTTGCATTTAAATTCTTAGGAGTAGTTTGACATTAGGGGTAAGTAGAGGAAACTGGCCTTCTCCGGAGTTCTGTCTTAGTTCAAGTCCCACAACTTGGAGACATTTCCATGTTGACTCAAATCCTGAATTGTCTATGATTTGGGCATGGGTACACATTTGAGCTCTAATAGTAAATAATGGTACAAGACCAAAAGTAGCAACAAAAAGAAAATAAAGGTGACCAAAGACATGGGTTGATTAGTAGTTTTATTACTTAGGAATCATATGAATAATAGTATCCAATTAGGACTAGATAATTACCAAAAGTGTGTGATTTTTGTCTACACATAGAAACTATATCAACAACCCCCTCATAGTTCTGACACTTTATAACACAGTGTGTTTTATAAAATAAATAGGTCTGGTACATTGGGAAATAAAAATATTTAACTTTTACAAAAAACGACACTCAATATCAAGCTACTAATAAAAAAATTTACAATAATTATTTCCCGTAAATAATTCTTATTTTAAATGAATTTGCACTAAACTTAAAATGCACTTTTTTACTAAAATATAATTTTAGCAAAAGAAGGATGTGGGTTTTGATGAATCCAAGAAGACATACATTGTGGCTCTTTAATTTCCACAAATGTGTGTGTAACTGTTTTCCCCTTAAAATTTTCCTTATTTTTCCCCAAGTCTGGACTTATAAATTTTTGAGTTGTCACCCTTTGAAAATGGTCCATTCTGAATTTTTTGAAATATGGCACTTCCCAAGGGATCAAGGGTTCTTAGAAACACCTTCATCAGATAGAGAATTCTTTCCCCTTTCCAGAAAGGTGTGGAAATTCTCCTAACTCCTTGTAGTTTTTGAGTTATGGCTCGGTGGAGGTAAATGGGGAAATTTTTCCTAGGCAGGCCCGCATCCAATAGAGAAGTGCCATGTGTTGAGGCGGAGCGGGGCACGAGGAAGAATTAGGCACTTAGCCCTTTTAGCTAAGTGGTGCAAAAGTTACAAACTTACCCACGGGCCCATCGAGAAGAAGGGAGAAACGCATAGCAGAGCGGCAGGGTGTGGAGGTAAATTGGGATTTTTTCCCAATGTGAATTTCAAAGGCAAAAATGGAGGTGCATCCCCCCAAGAAACCAGGAGATGCCACGTGTCTCGGAGCGGTAGGGCGTGGGGAGTTTTTGGAAAATTTTCCCAATATGAAAACGCGAAGGAAAAGGACAGGTCTTCGGCCCACGAGTGAACCAAAAGGTGCCACATGTCTCGAAGTGGTGGACCCATAGAGTTTTTTGGGAAATTTTTCCAAAAGGGAAAAATTTGAAATTTGACCCCGCCAACCCTAATTTTGACCAATTTTTCCCTAAATCTTCAAGATGCCATATCTTTCGAACCATAGCTCGGTGTTTTGCATTTTTTGGTATCAATGGAAAGCTGTTGAAATTATCTACATGATGGACACTTCAATTATAAATTTTGATGGCGTTTTGTGGGAGAAAATTGAGAAAATTTCTTTGGCATGCAAAAAACAAAAAAAAATCCTCCCGACTTCGCTCCAATGTTCTCCTGCCTTGTGGATGGCCTGATTTCAAAGAAATTAGGGAAAAGGAGTGAACGGTTCATATGCAAACTTGAAAATTGAAATTTAAAACACATTTTTACATGCAGAATCTCTTCCTGGGCTCATCAGAAGCATTTTCTTTGCTGTAGAGGAATCTGGAAGAAGGAAAAATGATCAAATCTATTTGTAACTGCTTCTTGGTCGTTTGGGGAAGTTGTAACCACTTCTTACATGTTATTTCTTTTCCTTTGAGAGTCATTGTTGGGGCTTGCAATTGATTTTGGAAACATGAAGCATGTTTTTTGCGAACAGAGGACAAAAATGACAGTCAGTCTTCTTCTTTTCTCCTTCTCTATATTATTTCTTCTATTCCCACTCATTGTACAAGTTTGAACTCTGAGATCAATAAAAAAAGGAAGGAATTTTATGTCCCTTGGATGGAAAGATCGATTGGCGCTTTGTAACCAGCGTGTTTTATTCTATCTTGTGCTTAGAAATTGTAAATTTGTATTTCTTCTATTAGTTAATGCATGTTGTGAACTTTGTGATCAATGCATATAGGCATCTGATATTCTACCTATATCATTGACCTTCTTCCCTTCTTTCCCACTCCCTTTCCCTTACTTGGATTAATTTCTGCCATAACAAGAAATTACAGGCTTTGCCATAGGGTCAGTGGAGTGCCCCTATGGATCTCTGGTTGAAAAACCACCATTAAAATCCTTTGGTTTTACATTTACATGCTAAAAAATGGGAGTTACACCATTAAAATGTAGAGGGACTTAGATTCCCATAGCATTGGCTTGAAATCCATAAATTTGTCAAAAAAAAAAAATTCTAGCAAACAGTAACAAACAGCTCTATCATGGGACTTAAAATAATAATTTCATGTAGTTACAAATCACACACTTTGGGTAATATTTAGTCCTGGTCTCATATTATTATTTAGAATGTTTTTGAGTGGAGAAAGTACTAATTAACCCTCATCTCTTGGTCATTTTTTATTTAATTTATGTTGTCATTCCCAACCTCCACCACATACATGCCCAGTCAGTTTTTACCACTTTCCATAATTTTAGCTTTGACTGTGCACCCGGGCTAGTACTGGGGCACCCATGGGTGCCTTGGTCCCACCAAGGGCACTCTGATCCCTTTTTAACTTTCTCACCACTTGTTGGGAACTTTCTAGCCATTCGATCTTCTCATCTTTTTAGTGGTTTTCCATTTTGGGGTTAATTATGAAATTAGATCAAGAGAACCCTATAAATATAAAGTTATGAGACCATAATGAGGGACCAAGTACTAGTTACTACTATCATCCACCCAAGGTTGCATTCATCTAAGGAACTTAGAGATCATTTGCATACATTTAGCTCCATCACAAGGGACAAGGTTGGTTCATCTACATCACACAAGCATAGGAGGGGATTCTATTCTATTTCATCCACCATTCTACTACATTTTTGCATCTAGTTATTGTTCGATACTTCCTAAAGTGTGACTGACATAAGATCACATAGGGCAAATGATTCACACACACACACTAGAAATACATTTGGGTCTAGAATGTAGTGCAGTGCTCCGTTAGTAATTATATTGTTTTGGAAGTTGAGGTTAGTTTGATCTATTCATTTACATTATTTTATTTTTTTAGGGTTTTTTATAATTCTTGTGGTCTTTTGCAAGTCTTCCTTTCATCTTGGATTAGCAGCAACACCTAGCACAATATGTTTCAGTAGATAGCGAGGGTTTTAGACCACCTAAAAAACCTATGAAACTCAGTTTTAGACCTCCTTCACAAACCAGAGCATCCATGTTGCAGACCAGAGTGTCCATAGGCACCCCAGTCCAAAGAATCAGTCTAGATCTATCCTTTTTAGGACCTATGCACATTCACTCCTGCTTTTTGTTTCTCTAGTAAGCTTTGTGACACAGTCCCGCAAGTTCATTCTAACTCTCTTAGTACTCTATGGTTTAGCATTTCCATTTCCATAGTTGCTTGGGCCATTTTCCATATTTATTTAATGCATTTATTTACTGTAATTACATGTTATTCTAGATTAGATTAACTATTATTATTCCACATTGTTAGTTATTTTTAGTTAATCATTTTAGTGAACCCGACTCAATCATTCACGCTTTTAGGTCCTTCATTCATTCCTTATCATCCTATGGTTTGGTCATCGTGAGTATCTCAATCAATGATTATTTACTTGCAAATGCTGATTTATTACATAGAGTCCAACATCTTCTTACTACTACTCGTATTCATGTTCACATGCATCTAAACTCAATTTATCAAACATTTTTTGATGCATTCTCTTCACACATAGTATTCAAGTATAATCTTCCCATTAATGTTCATACTTTTGATAATGAACCACCTCTTCATATCATATGTCATATTCATAATGTAGGTGTTAAGCACACTTTGATTGATAATGGCGCTAAACTTAATTTGTGTCATATGTCATTCCTTGAAGTTTTAGGTATTTTCGCTCATAACATTATTTCATCTAGTATTACGCAATGTTCTTATGATGGTTCTTTCTGTCCATGTCTCGGTCACATTACATTTCATGTCACTATTGGTCCAAATACTGACAACATTTTTTTTTCATTGTTTATTTCCCAATATCTTTCAACTGTCTACTTGGTAGCCCATGGCTTCATTCCATGTAAGATATTGCCTCTACTATATATCATTATGCAAAATTCTTACATGAAGGCATTGAGTACACTTTTTTGTGTGACCGTGATCCATTTTAGTATTACAACCAGGATCCTCATAGTGGTATTCCTATTCCACACATAGATCTTACATATGATCCCAAACCTCGGGAAGAACCACCTTACTTACCATCACTTGATGGTACCATTTGTGTGATAGATGCAATTTCCTCTATGCCAACTGCTACCACTATTGTTATGATTCCACTTGCGGGGCATAGTATTTACACTCCCCCACATTCTAGCATCTTTACATAGTATTACATCAAGCTCTTAGCATTTACACATACATCATCTTAGCATCTACTCATATCTCATCTTAGCATTCTCATACATAAATTTCCTAACATACGCATCTTCATGAATTAGCTTCATCATTACCCAATGACACACTCTTGTGCTTCGGTTCACACTTGACTATTGAGGGATTACTACACATGAACCCCACACACTTCACAATAGGTTTTACACACTGCATCTATTCACAAATTACATGGCATGCATTCTACATTCTACATTTAGTCTACAACATTTTTACATTTTTACATTTATACATCATACATCATATTAGTCTTCATCATACTCATCTAGCATTGCATCCTACCCCTTCTACACACTATATGCTCTTAGGAACACTACACATATTGTATTCAATAATATACACTACATACACATCACATGGTCATTTATCATCTTCTATGCATTGCACTCACTACCCTATGACGCACTTTAGTTCCTCAATCCATACTCAACTATTGAGGGTTTACAAATCAAATGGACCTTACACTCATCACACATTTACTATCCAACCTTTCATCATGTGAAATTCCTATGCTAGTGACATACACTTTAAGCTAAATCATCACCTATTCTATCATCTGGTAGTGGTATACAATTTATGTTACATCACCACTCCCTATTATTCATCTTATAGTCATATATTCTTAGGATAAATCATCAATCCTACATTCATTTTTTCATGATATACGCTTCGGCTATAGGGTTCACACACATATAATATTTTCTAAGAAACATTTCATACCCATTCCATACATACACAATCATCACAACGTGTTAGACATAACTCGTTTACGGTTCAATCTTGTTTACGGTTCATTTTTGACTGCTCATGCGGAAAACCAAATGAACCTCATTGCATACATTTCCATTCAACTAGGGGGCACATGGATCCTACCACCCATCTTGCATTCCATTCCATCCATCCATAACATACTGCATATTATGCTTGTTTTTACTCTTGCTTACTTTTGTTTGTTCATGGCCACTTTATTACACATGATAGTTAGATTAATTGTATTTCATTTATTTATATCATCTACACATGTGTGTTCACATATTTTTCTAGTTATGATTGCAGATATAGGTCTCTTACATGTAACACAGATGCTCGCCTTCTACCCTTCCTACACTAGTCACTGAGGGCATCCACATTCATCTCTCATAGGTGTTATTGTTTCATTTTTTACTTAGCACTTTACATTACTTGGTTATATATGATTTTGACACACTAGTTATCTTTCTAACATGCTAACCGGTGCTTTATGTGCAACATTTTTTATGCAGGGATATTTGCTTACATACTTATTTGGTACATTGTCTGTTATTATTTGCTCTTGTTTGTGGGCATTGCCCTATGTTTTGTGTGCACACTTGTTTGTTCTATGCGGTCATGATGACCTTGTGTGTCTTGTAACATCGTGAGTGATGTCCCATGTTTGTAGCTCTCTTTGTGTGACTTACTTTGTATTATTTCATTTTTACATTACCACTTTTCTTGGTAGCTTATACATTGTTTGCATAGCTTACATATTATTTCTTATATGCATGCTTGTTTGTACTAGCACTTGTCTTTGGCTAGCCTCCTATTTGTGTGCATGCTTTGGTCTCTACCAAGTGCACATCCCTTACCTCCTGGAGGGGAGAGTTTTAGATTTCATGTGGTTAGTCCTCTTTTGCAGCCGCATTATCCAATCATCGACATCACATGCACCCCTAAAGAGGGGTACATCATTTGCGAGTTTTTACATACTACATAACGCATTCTACACTCGGTTAAATCTAGTTTTGTGCACTTTTCCGCCTTTGGCATTGTGGGTTATATAATGAGCGGATTCAAACCAATCTGTGAACCCTATATACATAATGAATTTTACAGGACATGGCTGTCTTTAGTATTATGAGGAGTAGTTACATGTTAAGGGAGACAATGGGTTTCCTCTGTACACTACTTCAGCCAGTGGCATTAGATCACCTAAAAAGACTATGCAGTACAAAGATCTCTTTATACAACTTCATGGGAAAGCAAGTTACAGGTTGGAGAATACATGCAAACTTTCTCCCTACACTTCTTCAAACAGGGTGGCGTGAGATCACCCAAAAAACTCACAGTAGTACATGATATCCTTCTAGACTCTCTTTTCTCAACATGGATCAAGTGCACATGTTCCATTTATTTACGTACTTTAATTTTCATTTGCGTATTTTACATACATACATATTTGACTACTTGATCATTTTCTCCTTACAGGTCTAGCCATATGAGAAACAAATTGTTAAATAGGGCCAATCACAACAATAGCGTCAAAAACAACACTTCTCGAGAAAAAAAGCTTTACCAACCATGCTGGGTACATCACACATTGTAGCAACTACACATGTGTTCCACCATAGGTTGAATTTCATCACTTTTTATTTGTGTATTTTTCATCTTTAGTTTCCACGTTACTCCTATTTTCCATTGCACGCTTTTTCTAATCCTTTTGCATGCATTCTTCATCACTCTACATTGGCGTCAGGTACGCATATCTATCTACTTTATGTTACTGAGCTTTCCACTCACCAACATAAATTGGGGGTGAAAAGTAGTCACAAAATCATACACTTTAGATATTATTTGTCCCTATCTCATACTGCTATTTATAAGGTTCTTGAGTGAAGAAATTACTAACTAACCCCCATCTTTTGGCCATCTTGATTTACTTTATTTCATCATTTCCAACCTCTTACACCTATATGCCTAGTCAACATCTATCATCACGAATTATTTTAGCATCGAATAGGGCACCTAGATTAGCACTGAGGTGCCCGTAGGTGCCCTGGTCCCAACAGGGGCACCCCAATCCTTTTGCACTTTTCCACCTCTTTTGGGCTCTTTCTAGCCATTTGAGATCTTTATATTTCTTGTTGTCGGCCTTTTCGGCATTAATTATGAAATTAGACCAAGAGAATCCTATTAATATAAAATTATGAGACCATAATGATGGATGTATCATCACTTACTACTATCACTCATATACATTTACATACATCTATTACATTGGAGATCACTTACATCCATATAGCTCCATCATCAAGGCACAAGGCTAGGACATCTACATCACACTTCAAATGAGAGGGTTAATATTTTATTTCATGCACACATTATATTACATTTTCTACATAGTTATTTCTCTCTACTTCACAAAGTGTGAATGGTACAAGAACAACCTAGGGCATGTTCACACACACTTGTGCATAGAACTACATCAGGTTTGAGATGTAGTGCAACACTCAGTTACTAAGTCCGCCATTGTGGCAGCTAAGGTCAGTTTGACCCCTTCATATGTACTTTTTTATTTTTAAGGTTTGATGTTTGTTTTGGGGTCTTTGAGGTCTTTCTTTCATCTTGGATTATTGGCGACATCTGATAGGGGACATTGAATCTCATGCGACAGACACCGAGGGTTTAGGACCATCTACTGAACTATTTTAGATCCATTTAAGAGCTTCTGCACATACTAGGGTGCCCAAATTACATATCAGAGCACCCCTAGGCACTCCAATCCATATCTATGCACTCTTGTCCAGCTAGATCCTCCAGATACATCATTTTTGGGAATTCTACATAGTCATTTCCCCTCCAAATTTTCCAGTCATTAATGTGACACTGTCATGTGAGCATCTTCTATTCATATGAGTTATTTCCTCTTCCTTCTTGCACATTAGGGTTAGAAATTCCTTTTTCATAGTTACTTAGATCATTTACATATTTTCCTTACTGCATTTATTTAATTTATTACAATTGATTCATATCTTAGATTAACTATCCCCTTATACTACATAGTTAATTAATTTTAGTTAATCAACTATGATGGTTTAGATATTTAGAGAAATTATGGACTCAGTACATAAGATAAAATCTTGTAGCCAATCCTTAGGTTGGTTTGTGTCCTTCCTTTACAAAATTTAATGTTATTTAGTTGTTTACTTGATTCAAATAAGTTAAGGTTCATTCGGATGGTTTAAGGTATTCAGATGGGTTAAGGTATTGGATGGTAAAATAATACAATTTTTATTATTAGTATTATATAACAGTGGAAGTACATTTATTTTGTGAAAAAGGATAATGATTTTAATAAGTAAACAATATTCGATCGAATTATGGTTTTGATAATATTAAGTTATTAAGTTTGAATAATTTAATTATTACTTATCAAAATAGACTCTTAATAATATTATGATTAAGACGTGACTTGAGTAATATTATATTCTTTCCTTTACAATTAGATATATGAACTCAGAATGTGGATTGTGTAGATTGTATGATTTTTTCTTGACTCATATTATTAATATACGATGTTGACATAAACAAGTATGTATGTTTTAGTGTATAGTTAATACTTCTTTAATGCTTTTGTGTAACCTTGTTCGGGTATAAATGACATAGTGGATATGTTTTTGGAATTTATATTCATCATTGACATCTATGAGTAATATGAATTATTCTCTTAATGATTGAAATTGGAAAAGGATATGTTTATTTTATGGTTATAAAAGAAAAGAAAAGAGAAATGTTAAATTGTTTATTATAATGATTTTCAGATTATATTATTTGGTTGGATTATATTTCATTGAAATATTTAAGTTACATAAATTGTACAGAAAAGATGGTATAATTTTTCATGCCAATTCTTTCAAATTGATGGTTTCCTAACAATTTTTACAGACGGTGAAATTTATATCTTATCTGGAGGGTGATTATGTTGAATTCTTGATGTAAAGATTAAAGATGTATTATTGAATTGACTATTGTAAAAGTAAGCTTGTGTTTCGCTAAATAAATTGTTTAAAGGTATTATGGCCTCTAAGCTTGTGTATCATTTTTGGGAAATAAAATAAAATTTTAATTTTCAAGTTTTGAATATTGTTGTAATAATGATCATGGCTGATTATATCAATTATTAAGTTTTGTGTAGCTGTTAGGGTATAACTATGATTATATTAATCAATATAATTTATTGATAGGTACTATTATTAAAGTGGAATAATGAAAAATGATTGAATAATATCCTTAGTGTATTAGCTTTAAGTATATAAAATGAACTGAAGATATAGCAAAGATATGAGATGTAACCTATTAAAATAAAAGAATGTGCTCATTATTTTATAGTTGTATGTTTGGACTATTGTATGATGATATAAGGTTAATGATCATTTATTATTTAATCACAAGTATATAAAATTTATGGATATAAATTATTGTATTACATGTTTTTGATAAGTTCAATAGCTTGTACTTAAGCAGTTATAGTTGGACAATGCCATAATTTGAATAAATTAGGGATTGCATTAAGAATGCAACTTGTTACCCTAATTATCTTAAAATGCTTAATGAATGTAAATAAAAAAACTTATATAATTTGATTGTGAATAATTAATTGAAATTAAGTTATGGACCTTAGTATTGAATAATTAATGCAATGGAATATCACAACGTTATAAAATATAAAATTTTCATAAAACTAATTCAATGAGGTGAAAAGTTACGACAAATTTAATACATGGTACTTGGAAGGCCAACTTCATATGGTTTTTGTAGTGGGGTGTTCATCAATAATGTGGGTCATTAAATTAATACTACCATGCAACAACTATCCTAAGTTATCACTTGAGTTTCATTTATTTTGCGTGTCATAATCAATAAGGAAATGAGTTATGCTATGATGTGAAGGTTATTTTTCTAGTTTGGTCTAGTTCCTTTGCACTAAATTATGTTGGCTACAGGGAATAAATTGATCATTTGATGATGCAAGTCATTACATGAGATCTTTCTCTCCCATAGGAAACCTAAGTTGGCACATTCGTTCCTTTTTCCTACTGGATGAACAAGTTTTATATCATGTGCGTAACTTAAATTTGATTAACTTAAACAAATTATTCAATTCGAATAATGGAACTAAGTGACATAGTGATGGGACATGTTTCAGAGACAATGTATAGTCTAGAAATAGAGCATGAAATACATGACTCATAAACTTTGACCGAAGTAGTGTATGTCATTACACTATCAGGTTCACCTAGTTCTAACTTAAGTGTGGAATTCTATATGGGATTCGATTGATTGAATTGTTTAGTTATGGAGCTCAATTAGTTCAAATTAAAATGTAATGTAGAACTTGCTGGAAAACATAGTAACCATCATCGGTTAAGAGGGACCGACATCGGTCACCCATGACTGACATTGGTCAGGAAAGGAGGAACCAACATCGGTTAGGGTTAACCGACATTGGTTAGTTGTGTGGGAATGTTTTAATTAACTCCCAGGAATTAGATCTATTTTAAGTATAAAAGTATATCTATTGATTGTAATTGCATGGATAAGTTCCCTAATTTTATAAACGCTTATATAAGCATAAAATCTAGGGTTTAGAAGTAAGAGAATGTAAGAAGAACTTGAAAAAGTTGGTTAGAGAGATATTTCTTGGAGGAGAAAAAAAAAATTGAGAGAAAGAAAGTATTATACATCTGAGAGGTGTGGAAGATAGTAAATATTCAATTGTATATCTTGTCAAAGCTTTGGATAATAGATTGGATTTTTTTGTGTGGATGTAGCCTACACTGGGTAAACCATGTTAAATATGGTGTTGATTTATATCTCTTGTTTTGTATATTTATTCTGGTAGAATATCCACTTTTATTTGCATGTCTGCTTAGATCTGATATATTATCTGTGTAAATAGTGTGTTAACCCCAACAATTGGTATCAAAGATTTATTTGAGGGTTTTGTCTCTTGACAGATTTACTCACAAAGGGTTTTATGATTGAGTGGGAGATACAACAATGACAAAAGAAAACAAATACAAGGTAGAGAAGTTTGATGGCTGAAATTATCAATTATGGAAGATGTAGATTGAGGATTATCTTTATCAAAGAGATTTGTATTTACCATTGGATGACAATTCTAGACCTACAAAGATGACTGATGAAGAATGGAATATTCTTGATAGAAAGGCTTTAGGATCTATAAGACTGAGCTTCGCAGCATCTGTGGCTTCCAATATTATAGAAGGTACTTCTATGGTAGGGTTAATGAAATCTCTTGCTAATTTATATGAAAAACCTAGTGCTTAAATAAATTTTATTTGATGAAGAAACTATTTAGTTCTAAGATACGTGAAGGTGGATCTGCCTCTAGTCATTTGAATTATTTCATATCTATTATAAATCAGTTAAAATCGGTTGATATACCATTTGATGATGAAGTGAAAGAAATTTTAGTCTCATGTTCTTTGCTTGATAGTTGGGATAAATTGGTAATGGTTATTAGTAATACATCATTTGCTAATAATATTTTGAATTTTGATGATGTGGTTAGTATAATCCTGAATGAAGAAATTCACAAGAAGAGTACAGAGGAATCATCATCTGGGAATGCTTTGAATGTAGAAGTCAGGGGCAGGCAGAAGGAGAGATCCGAGAGTAAGAGTAATAGGAAATAAAATTCAAGGGATAGAAGATCAAAATCTAGAAGTAAGGGAATTACTTGTTGGAAATGTGGAAAGAAAGGACATGCAAAGAAAAATCGTTGGTCATAGGATAAAGAGAACCAACAACATGACAAAGGTAAAGAAGAAAAAAATGTTGCATCAGAGGTAATGCAAGATGCTCTTATTATTTATTTAGATAATAGAATTGAATCATGGATTTTAGACTCAATATCTTCTTTCCATGCAACCAATAACAAGGGTTATTTCATAAATTATGTCCAGGGAAATTTAGGGCATGTTTATTTGGGTGATGATGAACCTTGCAGTATTACTGGTAAAGTGGAAGTTCATCTAAAATTTCAGAATGGAAATACATGGGTATTAAAAGATGTGAGGCATGTGCCAAGCATCAAGAGGAATCTTATTGCTCTAAGGAAACTAGGTGAAGCTAGTTACATGGTTACTTTTACAGGAGACTCTTAGAAAGTCATCGAGGGTGATTTTTTGTGGAAAGAGGTAAGAAGGTAATAAAATTATATTTATCTACCTTTGTTACTGATTCCTTTTCTACATTATCTACTTCAGATTTAGATGCATGCATGTGGAATATTTGGTTGGGCCACATGAGTCAAAAAGGAATGCAGATCTTAAAGGCTAAAGGTAAGTTATCAGATTGGAAAGATTTAGATATTGATTTCTGCGAGCATTGTGTCTTTGGAAAGAAAAAGAGAGTGAGATTTCTCAAAGTTGGGGCAAATAAGGAGTATAAATTGGATCTTTTACACTCATATGTGTGGGGACCATCTCAGGTAGCTTCTACATGGAGGATCCCGGTATTATGTTACTTTTATTGATGATGATACAAGAAAGGTATGGGTCTCTTGTATTAAACGTAAATCTGATGTTTTTGAGAATTTTAAAAGATGGAAAACACTTATTGAGAATGAATCAAATTCTAAGTTAATTTTCCTTAGATCTGACAATGGTAGTAAATACTGTAGAAATGATTTCAATTATTATTGTTCAGTGAATGGGATACATAGAGAAAGAATCGTTCCAAGAACACCACATGAGAATGGTGTTGCAGAAAGAATGAATAGGACAATCATGGAATGTGCTAGAAGTATGAGGGTACATTCTAGATTTTCCTTGCAGTTTTGGGAAAAAGTAGTTGATACAGTAGTTTATTAGATTAACCGGCCTTAAAGTTCACTAGATGGAGGAATACTAGAGGAAGCTTGGACCAGAAAAGAGGTATATATTTTATTTTCTTAATTTTTTGGTTCAAAAGCTTTTGTGCATGTTGATAAGGAAAATAAGAAAAAATTTGGATGCAAAATCCAAGAGATGCACTTTCATTGGTTATCGATCTGGTGATTTTGGTTTCCAGTTTTTGGGATTTAGAGAACTCTAAAATTATTAGGATTCATGATGTTGAATGGAATGAAAAGAGAATATACAGGGATGAAATTTTGGTACCCATGGATGAACCAGTTGAGAATTTTGTGAATGAAAATGAACTCTCAGATTTAAAAGTATTACCTACAAAGGTTACATAGTAACTGGTGTTGGTTTACCCCTGATTGGCATCAGTCAGCAGAATTGGTATCGGTTAGTAGAACCGAATAACTGACATCGGTTATAGGTAACCAATGTCGGTAGAGGTGGTCACTGACATATTTGAATACAAATGTCTAGGAGGTCTAGATTGAGCCTCCAGTACCCAAAACTCCTATGATAAGGTCACAAAGGGTAAGTAAACCTCCAGAAAGATTTACAGCTTCTCTATTTTATCTATTATTGACTGATAATGGTGAACTAGAAAGATTTGAAGAAGCAATGTAGGATAAGACCACATTTAGTGGAAGCATGACATAGATGAGGAGATGGAATCCTTAGAACAGAACCAGACTTGGGATTTGGTTAAATTACCAGTAGGTAAGAGGAACATTGTAGAACAAGTACGCTTATAGGATCAAGGAAGAAGAGGGTGGACTAAAAAAGGTACAAAGCAAGGCTTGTAGTAAAGGGATTTACACAGCAAATAGGTATTGTATTTGGTGAAATATTTTATCTTGTTAGATGAATTCTATTCGTACTGTATTGAGTTTAATTATACAGTAGAATATTTTCATTTATATCAACTAGATGTGAAGACAACTTTCCTTCATGGTTATTTGGATGAATAAATTTATATGTAACAACCGCTTTGGGTATGAAGTCAAGGGTAAGGATAAATTAGTGTGAAGGTTGAAAAAGAGCCTATATGGGCTCAAGAAAGCTCCAAGGAAATGGTACATGAGGTTTGAGAGTTTTATGCATGAGCATGGTTACTTGAGATGTGAATATGACCATTGTGTCTATTTTAAGATGCTTGAAAATGAGAGCTATATTATTTTTTTATTGTATGTGGATGATATTTTTATTGCAGGATCTAGTGTCCAAGACATTGGTAAGCTTAAAGGAAAGATAGCTCACACATTTTATATGAATGATTTAGGATCTATAAAAAGAATCCTTGGTATGCAAATACACAGAGACAGGAAAAACAAGAAATTTTATTTGTCTCAGGAGGATTAGATCTACAGGGTGTTAGAAAGGTTCAAGATGCAAAATTCAAAACTTGTTAGTTCACCTATGGCTGGACACTTTAAATTCAGATAAGATTAGTGTCAATCATCACATAAGGAGGTCAAATACATGACATGAGTACCATATGCTTAAGCATTTGGGAGTCTCATGTATGTTATGGTTTGTACAAGACCAAAAAATCTACATGTAGTGCGAGTTGTGAGTAGATATATGGCCAATCTAGGTAAAGAGCATTGGAAAGTAGTCCAATGGATGCTCAAGTATTTGAAGCAAGACACAGCCAGATTGTCCCAAGTGCCTTCCTATCCTAGCAAATCCCATTCCACATCTGTCATACTCGAGGGTTTGTTCACCTTCTCAGACAACAGAGTATAAAGATGCTTCTGATAAAGGTAATCTTCCATCTGCATCTTCCAAAGACTGAAATTCTACCCCTTGAATTTATCAACTCTAGATCTTCCATCATCTGCCATAACTCCCACTCAAGCTAAAAACTTTCCCTGCGATTCAACACTTCAGCAAACCAAACCAGGCTCTGATACCAATTGTTAGGAATTAATAATATCTAATGCAAAATAATTCCTTAGAATCACAATAATAAGAAGTATGAATAGAAATTACAGAAATGAAAAATGCACAACACGAAGACAATATTTAACGTGGTTCACCCAATGTGGGCTACATCCACCAAGAACACTTGCTCATATTTTATTACAAGCCAACAATCTTCACAATTACAATAATCAGATCTTGTTTGGAGTTGCGCTCAACAAACCCTCCCGAATTCACACTTGAATTCGCACACACTATTCACCTTCACAAAACACACTCATATAAATCCTATTGTATGTCCATCTATTTATAAGTACATCAATAGGTAGCTGAAGAGGCGGTTTTACAAAACAATGGGTACCGAAAAACCATGGGCCCAAAAACAGCCCATAACAGTTACCCATTACCCATGGGTTAATAAACCACCCATGAAAATTTGCTTCGGGGGCTTCACCCCCCTGAACCCCCTTGACCCGCTCACCGATGAGTGGGGACCACTATAAAAATATCTGAGTGTAACACATGGAAGGTGTACCAAACTCTAACATGAAAATAGGCTCCATAAACATAACAATCTCCGAATTGGAGACTGATTTCCACTGAGCAAGCTTCTCAACCCTTCACTATCATCTACGAAGGCCAACCAAAGCTGAACATAACTTTAGTTTATCCCTTGTGACCACCTTGGTCATCATGTCTACAGTGGTTCTGGCAGGTATGAATCTTCACCAACTTCAACTTATCTTCCTCCAAAGCTGTCCTGATGAAGTGATATCTCAACTGTATATGCTTCATCCTGGAGTGGAAAGTAGAGTTCTTAGCTAGGTGTATAGCACTATGAATATCACTATGTAGCTTACATTCCTCCTGCTTATGCTCCCAACTCCTCAAGAAATTGTTGTAACCGAATCATTTCTTTACTTTCCTCTGTGGCAACAACATACTCACCCTCTATGGTTGACAAAGCCACCATCTTCTGTAGTCGTGAAATCTAACTCATTGCTATCCCACCTATAGTGTAAACATAACCTGTCATACTCCTCCTGCTGTCTACATATCCAGCTATATCTAAATCTACATAACCACACAAAGTCGTTTCTGATCCACTGTAGCACAAAACTGTCCCCATGGTCCCTCTCAAATACCGAAGGATCCACTTTACTGCTTGCCAAATGCTCTTTACCTGGATCACTCATAAATCTACTCACAACTCCCACTGTATGGGAAATATTAGGCCTAGTGCACACCATAGCATACATCAAACTTCCAATCGCTGATGAGTAAGGTACATTGGACATCTAGTTTCTTTCCTGCTCTGTCTTGGGACATTGCTCATTTGATAACTTAAAATGGCTTGCCAAAGGAGTCCCAACCGGTTTAGTATCCTACATGTTAAACCTATCCAATACATTCTTAATGTACTCTTCCTGAGATAACGTCAGCTTATGTTCCTTCCTATCCCGAGTTATCCTCATACCAAGGATTTTTCTAGCTACCCCCCAAGTCCTTCATATCAAAGGATCCACTTAGTTGTTTCTTGAGTACTTTTATTTCCTGCATGCTTTTATCTGCAACCAACATGTCATTAACGTACAAACACATAGAATAATATAAATCCCATCCTCAAATTTCTTTGTATACACGTAATGGTCAGAATGACATCTAATATAAACTTGCTCCATCATGAAGCTATCAAAATTCTTATGTACCATTGACATGGAGTTTGTTTCAGGCCATACAAACTCTTTTTTAGTTTTCACAGCATATCCTCTTTACCTTTGACTTCATATCCTTCTGGCTACTACATATATAGATCCTCCTTTTCAAAAATCACCATGGAGAAATGCAATTTTTACATATAACTATTCTAAGTGCAAGTATTTTTCTACCACTATTCCAAGAACAGTTCTGATAGAAGTCATTTTTACTACCGGATAAAAAATATCATCAAAATCTATACCTTGTTTCTGTGCAAACCCCTTGACCACCAATCGAGCCTTATATATTTTCTTTCCTCCTTCTTCATCTTTAACTCTATACAACCACTTATTCTGCAATGCTCTTTTGCCTTCCGATAGCTTCACCAAATCCTAAAGTCTGGTTCTCCATGAGAGACTTATGCTCCTCATCCATGGCTTGCTCCCACTTCTTACTGAGCATCTACCTACATTTCTTCATCAAATCTCTCTGTCTCTCCACTATCAGTGAGTAATAAATAATAAAAAGCAGGAGAAAAATTTTTAGGTTATTTTCTTACCCTAGAAGACCTCCTCACTATAGGAGTTTTGGAGTTCCTATTGAGTAGGTTCCTGAACTGATTCATGGGTCACTGTCCCATCTAGAATATCCTCTACCACTGGATATTATTTTTTGGATTCTTCCCTATTTTCTTGCAACTGTTGCTTATACGTGACTTTCTCATTAAAGACCACATCCATAAACCAAATGATTTTCTTGTCCTTAATACTCCAACATTTATATCCAAATTCATCACCACCATAACCAATAAAAGTGTATTTTTCTGATTTAGCCTCTAGCTTGGTCCTATCATCCTTGTCAATATGAAAAAACACCTCACATCTAAAGACTCTAAGAAATGAGTAATCAAATTTCTTACCGTACGAAGCCTCCTCAGGTATGCCTCCATCCAAGGCACTTGAGGGTCCTCTATTTACCAAGTACACAGATGTGCTCACTGCTTCTACCCCAAAAATAAAGAGGCAATCCTACATGTATCATCATGCTCCTAGCACATTACATTATTGTTTTGTTCATCCTTTCTAACACCCCATTCTGCTGCGGGGTTCCTGGAACCATATTTTTCCTACGGATTCCATTCTTAGAACAATAATCATCAAATTCATTGTTGCAATACTCCCCTCCATTATCTGACCTGAGACATTTTAACTTAAGACCTATTTCATTTTTTTACCAAGGCTTTCCATTTAACAGAAGTATCAAATACAACTGTTTTATTTCTAATACAATAAACCAAAAATTTCCTTATTGCATCATCAGTAAAAGTAACATAATAACCTGAACCCAGGCCAAGAGATGATACCTCGAGTTGGCCCCCACACATCAGAATATACCAACTCTAACTTACTCTCTTTCTTTGTAGGTATAACCTTGAGAAACCTTACTCGCTTCTATTTCCCATATATGCAGTTCTCATAGAAATCCAAACCTATTTGTCTGTATCCAGGCAAATTATTCTTTATGATGTCCATGCCCTTATGGCTCATATGACCGAGACTATAATGCCATAATGTTGTATCTACATCTGAAGCCAAAAGATTACAATCATAAGTACTATCAGTGGATAAATACAAGGTTCCAACCTTCTTACCTCTTGCCACCACAAGAGCACCCTTGGTAACCTTCCAAGAGTCAATTGTAAATATCAAAGTACAACCATCACTTCCCAATTGCCCCGCTGATATCAAATTTCTCCTTAATGGAGGCACATGTCTGACATCCTTCAATAGCCATGTATTCCCATTCTACATCTTAACCTAAACAGAACCTTTTCCAACTATACTTGCGAGGTTCATTATCACCAAGAAAAACATGCCTAAAATCCCCTTGAACATAATCAACAAAATAATACCTATGTGGAGTAGCATGAAAAGAAGCCCCTAAATCTAAAACCCAAGATTCAGTAATATTATGCAAAGAAAGAATTAAAGCATCCTGGAATACATTACCCGATGCCACATTTTCCTTCTTATTTTCTTCCTGTTGTTTCTTCTTATCCCGAATCTCTCAATAGTTCTTCTTTGTGTGCCCAGACTTTCCACAATTCCAACATACAATCTTGATCTTGGATTTTGACCTTGCCTGATCTTTCGATTTTCCATGGTTTCCTCTATTCTTCTGTCTCCCTCTAGTTTCCACTGTCAAAGCATTCCCTGAAGCAGAAGATTCCCCAAAGCTTTCTCTTTGCATTTCCTTTCTTAGAATCACCCCTACAACATCCTCAAACTTCAACTTCGAGTTAGCTAGAACTGAGTGGCTTACTGCCATTACCAGGCTATTCCAACTTTCAGGTAAAGAGCACAGAATTAATAAAGCCCTAACTTCTTCATTAAATTCTATTATAACCGAAGCTAGCATATTCACAACTATATTGAAATAATTTAAATGATCTTCTACTGAACTATTCTCAGACATCTTCATATTAAAAAACTTTTTCATTAAAAATATCTTGTCAGAGGCAGAGGATTTTTTATACAACTTCCCTAACACATCTATTAGATCTTTTGTAGTCTTTTCCTTTGAAACATTGAATAATACCAAAGATGTAAGACACAACCAGATTTTCAAAAGTGCCTTCCTATCCAGTACATCCCATTTCGTGTCTATCATGCTCGAAGATTTTTTCACCTTCTCAGACAACGTAGTATAAAGATCCTTCTGATAAAGGTAATCTTCCATCTACATCTTCCAAAGACTGAAATTCTACCCATTGAATTTATCAACCCTAGATCTTCCATCATCTGCCATATCTCCCACTCAAGCTAAAAAACTTTCCCTACGATTCAACACTTCAGCAAACCAAACCAAGCTCTGATACCAATTGTTAGGAATTAATAATATCTAGTGCAGAATAATTCCTCAGAATTGCAATAATAAGAAGTATGAATAGAATTACAGAAATGAAAAATGCACAACACGAAGACAATATTTAACGTGGTTCACCCAATGTGGGCTACATCCACCAAGAACACTTGCTCATATTTTATTACAAGCCAACATTCTTCACAATTACAATAATCAGATCTTGTTTGGAGTTACGCTCAACAAACCCTCCCGAATTCACACTTAAATTCACACATACTATTCACCTTCACAAAACTAACTCATATAAATCCTATTGTATGTCCATATATTTATAAGTATGTCAATAGGTAGCAAAAGAGGTGGTTTTACAAAATAATGGGTACCAAAACAACCATGGGCCCAAAAACAGCCCATAACGGTTACCCATTACCCATGGGTTAATAAACCACCCATGAAAATTTGCTTCGGGGGCTTCACCCCCCGAATCCCCTTGAACTTCTCACCGGTGAGTGGGACCACCATAAAAATATCTAAGTGTAACACATGGAAGATGTACCAAACTCTAACATGAAAACAGGCTCCATAAACATAACAATCTCCCACTTGGAGACTGATTTCCACTGAGCAAGATTCTCAACCCTTCACTGTCATCCGTGAAGGCCAACCAAAGCTGAACATAGCTTTAGTTTATCCCTTGTGACCACCTTGGTCATCATGTCTATAGGATTCTGATTGGTATGAATCTTCTCCAACTTCAACTTATCTTCCTCCAAAGCTGTCCTGATGA
The DNA here is from genome assembly GCA_019776745.2 of Taxus chinensis. Lineage (NCBI taxonomy): Eukaryota > Viridiplantae > Streptophyta > Pinopsida > Cupressales > Taxaceae > Taxus > Taxus chinensis. Next base: position 196,083,133 of record CM034154.1, read on the forward strand.
AGTGATATCTCAATTGTATATGCTTCGTCCTGGAGTGGAAAGTAAAGTTCTCAGCTAGGTGTATAGCACTCTAACTATAACTATGCAGCTTACATTCCTCTTGCTTATGCCCTGTTGACTCCTCAAGTAATTGTTCCTAACCGTAATCATCTCTATGCTTGCATTAATGTGGCAGCAACATACTCAACCTCTGTAGTTGACATAGCCACCAGCTTGTTAAGTCATGAAATCTAGCTTACTAGTTGTCCGACCTACAGTGTAAAGATAACCTGACGTGCTACCTCCTACTGTCTACATCTCCAGCCATGTCTGAATGTATAGTAACGGCACATAAAGTGGTGTCTAATCCACTGTAGCACTAAACTGTCCCCATGGTTCCTCTCAAATACCGAAGTGTTAGGAATCAATAATATCTAATACGGAATAATTCCTTAGAATTGCAATAATAAGAAGTATGAATAGAATTACAGAAATAAAATATGCAAAACATGAAGGATAATATTTAACGTGGTTCACCCAATGTGAGCTACATTCATCAAGAACACTTGCTCAGATTTTATTACAAGCCAACAATCTTCACAATTACAATAATCAGATCTTGTTTGGAGCTGCACTCAACAAACCCTCCCTGAATTCACACTTGAATTCACACACACTATTCACCTTCACAAAAACACTCATGTAAATCCTATTGTATTTCCATCTATTTATAAGTACATCAATAGGTAGCCTGAAGAGGCGGTTTTATAAAACAATGGGTATCAAAAAACCATGGGCCCAAAAACATCCCATAATAGTTACCCATTACCCATGGGATAATAAACCACCCATGAAAATTTTCTTTGGGGGCTTCACCCCCGCGAACCCCCTTGACCTGCTCACTGGCGAGCAGGACCACAGTAAAAATATCTAAGTGTAACACATGGAAGGTGTACCAAACTGTAACATGGAAAACAAGCTCCACAAACATAACAATCTCCCACTTGGAGACTAATTTCCACTGAGAAAGCTTCTCAACCCTTCACTGTCATCCGCAAAGGCCAACAAAAGCTGATGCATAGCTTTAGTTTATCATCTCGTAGACCACCTTAGTCATCATGTCTGCATGGATTCTGACTGGTATGAATCTTCTCCAACTTCAACTTATCTTCCTCCAAAGCTGTCCTGATGAAGTGATATCTCAACTGTATATGCTTCATCCTAGAGTGGAAAGCAGAGTTCTTAGCTAGGTGTATAGCACTTTGATTATCACTATGTAGCTTACGGGTTCTTCCTGCTTATGCCCCAACTCCTCAAGCAATTGTTGTAACCAAATCATCTCTTTTCTTGCCTCTGTGGCAGCAACATACTCAGCCTCTGTGGTTGACAAAGCCACCAGCTTCTGTAGTCATGAAATCCAGCTCACTGCTGTCCCACCTACAGTGTAAATATAACCTGTCATGCTCCTCCTGCTATCTACATCTCTAGCCATGTCTGAATCTACATAACCACGTAAAGTGGTGTCTGATCCACTGTAGAAAAAAACTATCCCCATGGTACCTCTCAAATACCAAAAGATCCACTTTATAGCTTGTCAATGCTCTTTACCTGGATCACTCATAAATCTACTCATATATCCCACTGCATGGGAAATATCAAGCTTAGTACAAACCATGGCATACATAAAACTGCCAACTGCTGATGAGTAAGGTACCTTGGACATCTGGTTTCTTTCCTGCTCTATCTTGGGACACTGCTCCTTTGATAACTTAAAATGGCCTGCCAAAGGAGTCCCAAATGGTTTAGCATCCTGCATGTTAAACCTATCCAATACCTTCTTAATGTACTCTTCCTGAGATAAAGTCAGCTTCCATTCCTTCCTATCCCGAGTTATCCTCATACCAAGGATTTGTCTGGCTACCCCCAAATCCTTCATATCAAAGGATTCACTTAGTTATTTCTTGAGTACTTTTATTTCTTGCATGTTTTTACCTGCAACCAACATGTCATCAACATACAAACACAGGATAATATAACTTCCATCCTCAAATTTCTTTGTATACACGCAATGGTCAGAATGACATCTAATATAACCTTGCTCCATCATGAAGCTATCAAACTTCTTATACCATTGACGTGCTCCCACTTCTTCAGTTTACACACCATGGCTTGCTCCTAATCCATACAAGCTCTTCTTCAGTTTACACACCATCTTTTCTTTACCTTTGACTTCATATCCTTCTGGTTGCTGCATATATAGTTACTCCTCCAAATCACCATGGAGAAATGCAGTCTTTACATCTAACTATTCTAAGTGCAAGTCTTCTGCTGCCACTATTCCAAGAACAGTTCTAATAGAAGTCATTTTTACTACAGGAGAAAATATCTCATCAAAATCTATACCTTTTTTCTGTGCAAACCCCTTGACCACCAACCGAGGCCTTATATCTTTTCTTTCCTCCTTCATCTTTAACTCTGTACACCCACTTGTTCTGACAATGCTCTTTTGCCTTTTGGTAGCTTCACCAAATCCTAAGTCTGGTTCTCCATGAGAGACTTATGCTCCTCATCCATGGCTTGCTCCCACTTCTTACTGACATCTACTTGCATTGCTTCATCAAATCTCTCTAGATTTCCACTATCAGTGAGTAATAAATAATAAAGAGAAGGAGAAAAATTCGTTACAGATTCTTTTCTTACCCTAGAAGAGCCTCCTCACTATAGGAGTTTGGGGTTCCTGTATTTAGTAAGGTTCCTGAAATGATTCATGGTTGTCACTGTCCCATTGTGGAAGATCCTCTACCACTGCATATTCTTTCTTGGATTCTTCCTTGTTTTCCTTAACAACTGTTGCTTATACATGACTTTCTCATTAAAGACCACATCCCTAGACCGAATTATTTTCTTATCCTTAATACTCCAACATTTAAATCCAAAGTCATCACCACCATAACAAATAAAACTACATTTTTTTGATTTAGCCTCTAGCTTGGTCCTATCATCCTGTGTCTATATGAACAAACACCTCACATCCAGAGGACTATAAAAAATGAAGTAATCGAATTTCTTACCATACCAAGGCTCCTCAGGTATTCCTCCATCCAAGGCACTTGAGGGTCCTTTGTTTATCAGCATACAAAGCTATGCTCACTCTCAAATTTCTACTCCATAAAAATAAAGAGGCATTGCTGCATGTATACTCCTCATGCTCCTAGCATGTTCCATTATTGTTCTGTTCAGCCTTTCTGATACCCCATTCTACTGTGGGTGTAAGACTGGAACCATCTTTTACCTGTGGATTCCATTCTTACAACAATAATCATCGAGAAATTCATTGCTGCAATACTCCCCTCCATTATCTAACCTGAGACATTTTAGCTAACAAGACCTATTTCATTCTCTACCAAGGCTTTCCATTTAACAAAATTATCAAATACATCAGATTTGTTTCTAATACAATAAACCCAAACTTTCCTTGTTTCATCATCAATAAAATTAACATAATAATTTGAACCCCCAAGAGATGATACGCTGATCTTGGCCCCCACACATCAGAATGTGACCAGCTCTAACTTACTCTCTTTCTTATGTAGGTCCAACCTTGAAAACCTTACTCGCTTCTGATTTCCCATATATGCAGATTCTCATAGAAACTCCAAAACATGTTTATGTATATCCAGGTAAATTATTCTTTATGATGTCCATGCCCTTATGGCTCATATGACCAAGCTTATAATGTTATAATGTTGTATCTGCATCTGAAGCCACAAGATTACAATCATTAGTACTATCAGTGGATAAATACAAGGTTCCAACCTTCTTACCTCTTGCCACCACAAGAGCACCCTTGGTAACCTTCCAAGAGTCCCTACACCTGTAAATATCACAGTATAACCATCACTTCCCAATTACCCTGACCAATATCAAATTTCTCCTTAATGAGGAGGCACATGTTATGACATCCTTCAATAGCCATGTATTCCCATTCTGCATCTTAACCTGAACAGCTAACCTTTTCAAAACTATAGGGCATTTCTCAAGGCTCATCATCACCAAGAAAAACATTCCCAAAATCCCCTTGAACATAATAAACCCAAAATAATACCTATGTGGAGTAGCATGAAAAGAATCCCTTGAATCTAAAACCCAAGATTGTAGTAATATTATGCATAAAGAAAGAATCAAAGCATCCTGACATACATTACCTTGAAATGCCACATTTTCCTCATTGTTTTCCATGTTGTTTCTTCTTATCACGAAGCTCCCAATAGTCCTTCTTTGCATGCCCATACATTCCATAGATTCCAATATACAATCTTGCTCTATGGATTTTGACCTTACCTGATTTTTCAATTTTCTCATGAGTTTCCTATTATTCTTCTATCTCCCTCTAGTTTCTTCTTGTCAAAGAATTCCCTGAAGTAGAAGATTCCCCAGAGATTTTTCTTCACATTTTCTCACTTAGAATCACCCTTACAACATCCTCAAACTTCAACTTTGAGTTAGCTAGAACCGAGTTGCTTACTGCCATTACTAGGCTATTCCAACTTTCAGGTAAATCTATCATATACCTTAATCCAAGGAATAAATCTTCTGTCTTGTGAAATGGTGACCGATTAGTAACTCGAAGCTAGCATATTTTTCTACTGTATTGAATTCATTTAATTTATCCTGCTGAATAAATCTATTGGGGCTAAAGACATCCTTCTAGAGTAAACTAACCCTTTACATTAAAAATATCTTGTTAGATCCTTAGATGAATGATCTAATGCGGACCATAATTCCTCAGACATCACAATAATAGATTGTAATTTAAAGGATACATCATCTTCATTTTGGATGAATTGAACAATTTATTCATCATTATCACGATATCTGCCAACTGATTTAACATTGTTCTGGTATTGATGGGCATTACAATCCATTCAAGAACATGCTTACTCAGATTTCCTTGTATGCCAACAGTCCTTCATTTTTGTGAATAAGTGTGATCCAATGGATGCGGATCTGCACTCAATTTACCCTGTTTAACTTCCTTGCACACACGATTACAAGTTGATAGCATAAACACACTCATATAAATCCTATTAGATGTCCCAAACCCTATGTTTATAAGTACATTAATAGGTAGCCGATTTTTTGGTCATGCAAAACCTTGTTGTAACTTGGTAAATAGCCAATGGGCCCATTATCAGCCCAGAACAGTTACTCATTAGACATGGGTTAATATGTCCTTTTTTATGCTAAAAGTAATCCATGGATCAATACCTTTTACCCCACATTTTTTTAACAAGCTCAACTGTGAGCCTATGACCGCCAAAGAAAATTTTCTTGTCTAGTGGATAACACATGAGAATGTGTACATGAAACCCTAGGCTCTATAAACATAACAATCTTGAAGCATCAAAAAACATTTTCCACTAGACCAGAAGCATTCTAATACTTCTTCACTGTTATGTGGCGATGGGGGTTGTAAAGCTATTATTCATGAGCTTCAATAGGTTTCTAAACTAGTGATCGACATTTGTCATCATGTCTATAGGATTAAAACTGGTATGAAACGTTCCTTGGCCCACTTCATACTTAACAGGAGGCCAAAGTATTGAACTGATGGAGTGAGTATCTCACCTGTATGATGCTTCATCCTAGAGTACACAATCAGAGTTCTTGATCTTCAGGTGTATCATGTACACTTAGACTATCACTATGGAGCTTAGAGTCATAATATTTAATGCCCCTAACTAAGAAGAGATTAGATCATCTCTAATAGCGAATATTGTACTCATATATGGTTGCCTCTATGGAAATAACATACTGAGACTCAATTGGAAGAAAAATATCTACCCACATCTGTAGTCATGAAATCCATCTTCATAGATAGATGGCACCAACAGTGTAAAGATGGCAAGTCAATAATCCTCCTACTGTCTATATCTCTAGTTATGGTCTGAATCTACTTGGACCACGTAAATTGGAGTCTGGTCTAACGGTAGCACAGATATTGTCCACATGGTCCCTCTCTAATACCGATGTGTTACGAATCAAAGACATCTAAGTTGCAAGAAAAATTCCTCAGAAATTGCAATAACAAGAATTATGAATTCAATTACAGAAATAAAACATGCATCAATTTTATTGGGAATATATAGATGTGGTATTACCTGATGTCAATCATGAATTATGCACCAAGAACACTTGTCCTATAGATTAGATATATGTAAAAGGGTGGGGTACTTCTTATCCTTTCAATACTTTTTTCTTGTTTGTAGTTGTGCATCATGTGGACCATCCCAAATTCACACTTGAATTCACACAATTTGGTTCATATTCACAAAACACACTCATGTCAAATCCTTTTACATAAGATCCATCTATTGATAATGGGATAAATAGGGTTTAGCCGAAGAGGTAGTTTTACAAAACAATGGGTACCGATTTTTCATGGGCTTCAAAATCTTCTCATAATAATTACCCATTACTCATGGGTTAATAAACCACCCATGAAATTTGTGCTTTAGAGGTGCGACATTCTACCCTTTTTTTCTCCTTCCACATAAGCTCTTTCGGCGAGTGAGACAGTTTCTTTTTTCTGCGGATCATGTAGTGCTTTACACATTTTTGCAGGTCTACCAGACTCTATTAGATGAAACCATATTTCCATTCAAGTCCATAACAATTTTCTATCTTTGAGAATGGGGAATTTACACTGAAGGGAGTGGAGTAGACATTCTCAATATGCCTTCATCTTTGATCCTTTTGTGATCTGCCACACGAAAGTTGCAGTCATAGCTTCAATTTTTCCATGACTTGGTTAATATCAAAAAAATCATCATACCCAAAAAACATGTAAGATTATGACTCGGGATGCAGCTTCTTGTGTTACTTTTTTGCTAGTACTTTCCATCTTCCATCCAAAGTTATTCTGATGAAGTGATATCTGAACTATATAATCTTCGCACCATGGAGTGGAAAGCAGAATTGCATAGCTGATTTGGATGAAGTGGTATCTCAACTATCACTGTGCAGATGACATTCCTCTTGCTTAAACACCATTCAACTTCCTACATTAGAAATTATTTTACACTGGAACATCAGTGCTTTTGCTTGAGTCTGTGTAGGAAACGGTTACTGCAGGAACAACTCTGTGGTTGACAAGGTAGCCATGCGGGTTTTAGCTTCTGTAGTCATGAAATCAATTTTCTAATTTTGGTCGTATCTCTTAGTGTCACATATTTGGTTTTCATGCTACTCCTACCTTGATTAAAATCTCCATCCATGGCTTGAAAATTTCCCATAACCACGTAAACTTTGATATCTTTTAGACTGTAGCACTAAACTGTTCCCATGGTCCCTCTCAGAGACCAAAATATCCACTTAGACTGCTTTTCTATGCTCAAGACCATGGGGTCACTCATAAATCTACTTACAGCTCCCACTGCATTTTTTGAAGAATAGGCTTAGTGGAGGACCATAGCATATATGAAGCACTTGCCAATCGGGGATGGGAGAAAAAAAAGGCTAGGTACATTTGAGGTTATGAAATAAAAATAGGCATAGGAACACTACTCCTTTGATATATTTTCAACTTGAATACCAAAAAATTTCAGCCCTAATTAGTATTAGCATATATATCATGTTAAACTGTATCCAACACCTTCATAGATTGGACTCATTGAAACTATGATATAGAATTCAAGGCTTCCCTTATCAAAATTTCTATCACTAAGTTATCTACTTGAATGGGATAAAGGATTTGTCTGGCTGCCCCTAAATCCTTCATATCAAAGGATTCACTTAGTTTTTTCTTGAGTACGTTTATTTCTTGCAGGTTTTTACCTGCAACCAACATGTCATCAACATACAAACACAGGATAATATAACTTCCATACACAAATTTCTTTGTATACACGCAATGGTCATAATGACATATAATATAACCTTGCTCCATCATGAAGCTATCAAAATTTTTATACCATTGACGTGGGGCTTGTTTTAGGCCATACAAGCTCTTCTTCAGTTTGCACACCATCTCCTCTATACCTTTGACTTCGTATCCTTGTGGTTGCTGCATATATAGTTCCTCCTCCAAATCACCATGGAGAAATGCAGTCTTTACATCTAACTATTCTAAGTGAAAGCCTTCTGTTGCCACTATTCCAAGAACAGTTCTAATAGAAGTCATTTTTACTACAGGAGAAAATATCTCATCAAAATCTATACCTTATGTTTCTGTACAAACCCCTTGACCACCAACGAGGCCTTATATCTTTTCTTTCCTCCTTCTTCATCTTTAACTCTCTACACCCACTTGTTCTGCAATGCTCTTTTTCCTTCTAATAGCTTCACCAAATCCCAAGTTTGGTTCTCCATTAGAGACTTATGCTCCTCATCCATGGCTTGCTCCCACTTCTTACTAACATCTACCTGCATTGCTTCATCAAAGCTCTCTGGCTCTCCACTATCAGTGAGTAGTAAATAATAAAGAGAAGGAGAAAAACGTTAAGGTTCTTTTCTTACCCTAGAAGACCTCCTCACTATAAGAGTTTGGGGTTCCTATTGAGTAGGTTCCTGAAATGATTCATGTGTCACTGTCCCATTTGGAAGATCCTCTACCACTGCATATTATTTCTTGGATTCTTCCATTTTTTCCTGCAACTGTTGCTTATACATAACTTTCTCATTAAAGACCACATCCCTAGACCGAATTATTTTCTTGTCCTTAATACTCCAACATTTAAATCCAAATTCATCACCACCATAACCAATAAAACTGTATTTTTCTGATTTAGCCTCTAGCTTGGTCCTATCATCCTTGTCAATATGAACAAACACCTCACATCCAAAGACTCTAAGAAATGAGTAATCGATTTTCTTACCATACCAAGCCTCCTCAGGTATGCCTCCATCCAAGGCACTTGACGGTCCTCTGTTTGTCAAGTACATGTTAGAGTAGGTATTTACCTTAGCTCATGTTCACCTAGGTACTTTATTTACCTTTATTGTATTTATTCTCACCCACTTATGTGTGTGGATATTTATTTTATCTTATTTAGATATTAGGAGATATTATCTAGTTGTTAGATATAGTTATTTCCTTGAACTATGGTATTGACTAGATCCTTGATGTCTAGTTCTCTCCTAAATCTATGGTCTTGATTTATGGCCTTATCTATAACCTTAACTAGTTCTTAGATTATTATTCCTTGCCTATTTAAGCAAGACCCATTCTCAATGTATTGCATTGAGTTCCATAATAATATATGATATTTCTTCTCATTTGTTTGCAAATTTTTTATGTAAAGCTATTATGGCGAATCGCTTTCATCTTATTGATCGTGGTGTTTTATTAGCATCTGTGTTCTTGGCTTGGTACGATCTGGTTATCGTTCCTTTCATGGTATCAGAGCTTGAGATTGCTGTTAGCATCCGTTTGTAAGTTTTATTTTGTAAATAAATTATTTGTGTATTCATATATTTGGGATTTGGTCATATTTTTTTGCTGCGTGCATTTTCATGGTATCAGAACGATAGATGATGTAGACATCCAATAAGTTTTTCTTTTCAAGCAAGGGTTTATTATTTTCATGTATTTATAATTTATTAGCACTTTTTGGCAGCATGCATTTTTATGTAAAACAAAGTGTGCCATTAGATTTAGAAGGTGCCAAAACCCTAGAATCCACTGTAAACTCGACCATGTTTTGAGACAGTCAAATATGGATGCAGATCTATACCATGGGTACATTATTTTATCCATTAGATATAAGCATGTACCTTCTGGATGCATTCTTTAACCCTTTGGATATTTTGGTTTTGGATGTAGCCTTTTATCCACTAGACGTAGATCTGTACCCTCTGGGTGCATTCTTTTATCCATTGGATAAAAATGTGTACCTTCTGGATGCAGTCTTTTATCCACTGAACGCAGATCTCTACCCTATGGGTGCATTCTTTTATCCATTGGATATAAGTTTGTACCTTTCGAATGCATTATTTTACCCTCTGCGCATTTTATTTTTAGATGCAGTATTTTATCCAATGGACGCAGATCTGTACCCTTTGGGTGCATTCTTTTATCCATTGGATATAAGCGTGTACCCTCTGGATGCAATGATTTACCCTCTGCACATTTTAGGTTTTCGACGCAGGATTTTATCTTTTGGTTACAAGCATGTATCGTGTGGATGCACTCTTTTACCCTTTAGATATTTGGGTGTCACGTGTACCTTTTAAAAAGATCAGCATTAAAATATTATTTTAATAGCAAAACCTTGTAGAGCTCATAACTTTTGATCCGTAGCTCAGATTAAGGTGATTTTTTTTTTAAATTGTGTATTTTTTCAAGATCTATGCATTAGCAACATTTTTATACACATATTTCAAATGTAAAAGGTATTGTTACTCATTGTAATATTTACACGCACTTAATTATAAAGTGCCAAATTCGGGAGGGTGTTGTGATCACTTGTGGATGCATTTTCAGTTGAGCCCGACGTCCTAAAATTTTAGGTATTACATTCTTGTATCTATGGGTGTATATATTTATATCTCTCTTGTTTGTTGAGATATTTTAGATCTGTATTTTTGACACTTTTTTTGGCATGTTGACAGTCTCTCTTGTGGGGGAGCTATTCTGGTGGAGCCTAGTGTTAGTTTGTCAGTGTTCGAGTAGTTGATTTTGACAACTCATATAGATTTTTGGTGTCACTCTACCCATTCTGTAGTATGGGAGGGTGTGGTGTTGATACTTCTTCTTTAGGTTTCGTACCCTTGCCTTGATACCTTGGCTTTTTCTTGGATTGTGGTACTCCTATTTATTTGGATCTCATGTCCTTACCTTGTTGCCTTGGTTTTTCTTGGATCGTGGCACACCTATTTGTAGAAGTTGATCACATTATGTTTGGTGTTTGTTTTACACTTTCGACATCACTCTGTTGACAGTCTCCTTGTATGGAGCTATTCTGGTGGAGCCCAGTGTCAGTTATTTTTGAGTTTTATGATCGAGCAGTGGTTTCAGACCACAGTGCACACCAAACTTCTTCATCATTATATGAGTTTTTTGAGTTGAGCTTCTTGGGATGCCTTGGAGCGGGTCTTTACTCTCTTTACTTTGTTGTTATTGGTTTTGGGTACCTTGCAGTGTCCCTTTTTCCCAGTTATTGTACATGAGTACCTCATCAGGCCTAGTTGTTGGGACTCATACTGTGGACATACAACTTCGATTTTGGCCCCTAGCTTCACTTGAGGGGGGTGTTAGAGTAGGTATTTACCTTAGCTCATGTTCACCTAGGTACTTTATTTACCTTTATTGTATTTATTCTCACCCACTTATGTGTGTAGATATTTCTTTTATCTTATTTAGATATTGGGAGATATTATCTAGTTGTTAGATATAGTTCTTTCCTTGATATATGGTATTGACTAGATCCTTGATGTCTAGTTCTCTCCTAAATCTATGGTCTTGACTAGTTCTTTGATGACTATTTATTTTCTTGATTTATGGCTTGATCTACGACCTTGACTGGTTCCTAGTTTGTTATTCCTTACCTATTTAAGCAAGGCCCATTCTCAATGTATTGCATTGAGTTCCATAATAATATATGATATTTCTGCTCATTTATTTGCAAAGGTTTTATGTAAAGCTATTCTGGCGAATCGTTTTCATCTTATTGATTGTCATGTTTGATTAGCATCTATGTTCTTGGCTTGGTATGATCTAGTTATCGTTCCTTTCAATATAAATTTGTGCTCACTGCTTCTACCCAAAAATAAAGAGGTAGTCCTACATTTATTCTCATGCTCCTAGCATGTTCCATTATTGCTCTGTTCATCCTTTCTGACACCCCATTCTGCTGCGGGGTTCTTGGAATCATCTTTTGCCCACGGATTCCATTCTTAGAAAAATAATCATCAAATTCATTGCTGCAATACCCCCCCTCCATTATCTGACCTGAGACATTTTAACTCAAGACCTATTTCATTCTCTACCAAGGCTTTCCATTTAACAAAAGTATCAAATACATCATATTTGTTTCTAATACAATAAAACCAAACTTTCCTTGTTGCATCATCAATAAAAGTAACATAATAACTTGAGCCCCCAAGATATGATACCTCAGTCAGCCCCCACACATTACAATGTACTAGCTCTAACTTACTCTCTTTCTTCGTAGGTCCAACCTTGAGAAACCTTACTCGCTTCTATTTCCCATATATGCATTTCTCACAGAAATCAAAACCTGTTTCTGTATATCCAGGTAAATTCTTCTTTATGATGTCCATGCTCTTATGGCTCATATGACTGAGCCTATACTACCATAATGTTGTATCTGCATCTGAAGCCACAAGATTGAAATCATTAGTACTATCAGTGGTTAAATACAAGGTTCCAACCTTCTTACCTCTTGCCACCACAAGAGCACTATTGGTAACCTTCCAAGAGTCAACTGTAAATATCCCAGTATAACCATCACTTCCCAATTGTCCTACCAATATCAAATTTCCCCTTAATGTAGGCACATGTCTGACATCCTTCAATAGCCATGTATTCCCATTCTGCATCTTAACCTGAATAGAACCTTTTCCAACTATACTTCAAGGCTCATCATCACCAAGAAAAACATGCCCAAAATCCCCTTGAACATAATGAACAAAATAATACCTATGTGGAGTAGCATGAAAAGAAGCCCCTGAATCTAAAACCCAAGATTTAGTAATATTATGCAAAGAAAGAATCAAAGCATCCTGACATACATTACCTAATGCCACATTTGCCTCCTTGTTTTCTTCATGTTGTTTCTTCTTATCCTGAAGCTCCTGACAGTCCTTCTTTACCTGCCCAGACTTTCCACAATTCTAACATACAATCTTGCTCTTGAATTTTGACCTTGTCCAATCTTTCGATTTTCCACGGTTTCCTCTATTCTTCTATCTCCCTCTAGTTTCCATTGTCGAAGAATTCCCTGAAGTAGAATATTCCCCAGAGCTTTTTTTTCACATTTCCTCACTTAGAATCACCCCTAAAACATCCTCAAACTTCAACTTCGAGTTATCTTGAACCGAGTTGCTTACCGCTATTACCAGGCTATTCCAAATTTCAGGTAAAGAGCACAGAATTAATAAAGCCCTAACTTCTTCATCAAATTCTATTATAACCAAAGCTAGCATATTCACAACCGTATTGAAATCATTTAAATGATCTGGTACTGAACTATTCTCAGACATCTTCACATTAAACAACTTTTTCATTAAAAATATCTTGTTAGAGGTAGAGGGTTTTTCATACAACTTCCCTAATGCATCCATTAGATCTTTTGTAGTCTTTTCCTTTGAAACATTAAATAATACCGAAGATGCAAGACATAGCTGAATTGTCCCAATTGCCTTCCTATCCAGCAAATCCCATTCCACATCTTTCATGCTCAAGGGTTTGTTCACCGTCTCAGACAACAGAGTATAAAGATCCTTCTGATAAAGGTAATCTTCCATCTACATCTTCCAAAAACTGAAATTCTACCTGTTGAATTTATCAACCCTAGATCTTCCATCATCTGCCATAGCTCCTACTTAAGCTAAAAACTTTCCCTGTGATTCAACACTTTGGAAAACTAGGCTCTGATACCAATTGTTATGAATTAATAATATCTAATGCGGAATAATTCCTCAGAGTTACAATAATAAGAAGTATGAATAGAATTACAGAAATGAAAAATGCACAACACGAAGAAAATATTTAACATGGTTCACCCAATGTGGGCTACATCCACCATGAACACTTGCTCAGATTTTATTACAAGCCAACAGTCTTCACAATTACAATAATCAGATCTTGTTTGGAGTTATGCTCAACAAACTCTCCCAAATTTGTACTTGAATTCGTACACACTATTCACCTTCATAAAACACACTCATATAAATCCTATTGTATGTCCATCTATTTATAAGTACATCAATAGGTAGCCAAAGAGGTGGTTTTACAAAACAATGGGTACCGAAAAACCATGGGCCAAAAAACAGCCCATAACGGTTACCCATTACCCATGGGTTAATAAACCACCCATGAAAATTTGCTTCGGGGCTTCACCCCCCGAACCCCCTTGACCCACTCACTGTTAAGCGGGACAGCCGTAAAAATATTTGAGTGTAACACATGGAAGGTGTACCAAACTCTAACATGAAAATAAGCTCCATAAACATAACAACCCAGTAACCATCATCGGTTATGGAGGGACTAGCATCAGTCACCTATGACCGACATCAGTCAGGAAAGGAGGAATTGTCATCGGTTAGGGATAACCGGCATTGGTTACCTATGTGGGATTGTTTTAATTAACTCTTGGGAATTAGATCTATTTTTAGCATTAAAGCAAATCTATTAATTGTAGTTGCTTGGCTAAATTCCTTAAGTTCGTATACACCTATATAAGCATGAAAGATAGGGTTTAGAAGTAATAATTAAGAAGAAATTGTAAAATTTTATGATTATTGTGAGAGAGAGAATTCGAAGAAGAAAAAGCTTCAAAGAAAGAAAGTATTGTACATATAAAAGGTGTGGAAGATTGTAAATCTTTAATTGTATATCTTTTCAAAGATTTGGATAATATATTTTCTTGTTTCTTGGTGGACGTAGCCCAGATTGGGTGAACCACACTAAATCTGGTGTTGATTTATATCTCCTACTCTATATATTTATTCTGGTAGAATATCCACTTTTATTTGCATGTATGCTTAGATCTGATATATTATTTGTACAACCAATGTGCTAACCCCAACAAATGTGATCCTGGCTAATAGCTTTTGGGAAGACCACAACTTGCTGCACTCTCACTTAGACTAGTGGTGATTGAAGATCCCTTCCAACAATGGGTTCTAGACTTAATCGACGCTCTTAATCCCCACTCAAGTGTAGGTCACACATTCATGCTCAAATCAATGGACTACTTCACTAAGTGGGTGGATGTCATATCAGTCAAGCAAGCCAATTCAAAGATGGTATGTAACTTTATTAAATAAAATATTATTATCCATTTTGGAATTCCACAGAAAATAATTATTGATAATGCCACACATTTCTCTTCTATGGAATTAACTAAGTTCTGCTACAGATACAGAATATCCTTAACACATGCATCTGACTATTACCCTTGGTAGAAAGGTCACACTGAATCTAGAAACAAGAACCTTGTGACAATTTTGTGGAAGCTCGTAGATCAGAATCAGATAAATTGACACAATAAACTATATAATGCACTATGGGATGATTGGATCACTCCCAAAAAGGCTATCGGTATGTCCCTTTTTCATCTCCTATATGGAATAAATGTAGAAGTTCCAATCACCATAGAGTTATCAAAATTGCAACCAATCAAAGGAGTGGAAGATGGTGAGTTCCAAGACTGACTTGATAAAATAAAATTGTACTTGGAAAAGCTATGTGAAGATAGGGTGTTGATGGTTGATTGGCTAAGATACCATCAATTGAAAGTAAATAAAATATTCGACAAGAAGGTGAGGAAGAGAGATTTTTCATATTGGTGATTTTTTCTTACTATGAGATAAGAGGAGATAACCAAAAGAAATCCATGGAAATTTTTATTCAGTGTGGCTTGGCCCATTTTAGATATGGGAAACATTTGGGGAGAACACCTTCTAACTATCTTATCTAGATGACACTCAAAATTTCCTCGCATTGGGAAATATCTAAAACTATACAAATAGTGAAAGCGGGTTGTCTCCTGCATGTACCATATGTGAATATATGTTTGTGTGTTTCCCTTTCCTTCGTGTGTTTGTATTTTTTGTTTATTTTATTCAATAAAAATGCTTTTTTGTATCAATCCTTGTTATGCAATGACTCTATAGCCAAATGGATAAGGTGGTGGTCCTCTTAGTGTCTTGATATTTTATGGTTCCTACTTGATTCTTTCTCACTTTTTTAAAACCAAAATAAGTCCCAAAGTTAGATCTAATTGTTGTCATGCTAAATGTTTAGCATGAAAAATGTAAAAACCATCCCATGAAAACTAAGCCCATACTAAAAAATCCTTGAACTGGGTAATGTAAACCTACCCTCTGACCATTTGTGGATTATGTAAACCCCATCATGGCTGAGAGGTATGTGCTAACTATAATTTTAAATTGTGTTTCATGTATAGGTAAGTTGGTGGGAATCAATTCATGGATTCATTTTGATTCACTTTGAAGGAAATGCTCCTGAAGTCTCCAAAAGTCATATTTTCGAGTTTTTTTCACCTAATGAACACCCTCTGGGGATGAACCAAGAAGAGATAATACATCCAAGAAGTGTGTGAAATATCCATGAGATCATTGAAATCAGTTTATAAAAGTTATGCAAGGAGAAACAAGTTTAGGAACAAGCTATACAACATCAGACTACTTATAGCACGGTGTAGGAAAATGAAAGTAGTAAAAAATATAGTATGATTATTCTAAATGGTTCAGGAGCCTAAAGATATGTTTTGAAGTTATCAAATACTCATTGAAAATATAAGAATTCCTACTTCACATTACAAAATGTTTCAGAAGATTCTACAGTCCTTATTTTGTGATATTTTCCCGACATTGTAGATGAAGATCTCTGATCCTAATGGGGATTTAAAAGAGAATTCCAAGAGTTATATGGGGATTTGAGTCCTAATTTAAATCCTAATGTGACAAATTTAATCCCATATTCACTCGTAAGGTGTTTATTTCTCTTTCCATTATCATATTTTTGTGGCAATCCCTTTCACCAGCGCACAGGGTTGAATATAATTAAAAAGGGGAGTAAATTTCAAATTTTAGGATAATTAGCTCTTTAAAGTTTTGGGAATGATCTTTTCAGACTATTTTTAGTCAAAATCATATAAGTTTTTCTGAGGAAACTCTCAAGGACACTCTTAGGGAAAAGAATCACTCTCTGATGTCTATTTTTTGTAGTTGTTGGTGAAGGTTGGGTTTCCAAAAGTGTCCATGGCACATTTTCACACTTGTGATGCACTTTTTCACCTTTACACTTGGTAAAAAGGTGCATGAGGTGAAAAAAATTGCACCACCAAGGTGAGGAGAGAAAAGAAAACTATTTTTGTCACTTAAGAAGTCATTTGGGTGGTTAGGTGAGTGTTACGCACTTATAAGTCATTTTGGCCCCCTCTCCATGATCATCATGACCCATGGCACACCTAGAAGGCCTTGTTGCACCTTTAACCTAGTGAAAAATTGCATGAGGTGCCAAAAAGTGTGCCACCAAAGGAGAAGAGGCATTTTATCACTTAAGTGACAACCTCATGTGCTAAGTAAGGGCTTTTCATTCACACCTTCCATCTCCCCCCTCTCCATGATGAACATCAACCTTGTCTCAAATTTCCACATATTTTTCACCTTTACACCTAATGAAAAATTTCATCAAGTTTTAAATATTGTGCCACCATTGAAGCTCCCCCTCTCTCATCACTCACCACTTCAATCTAGCTTCCTAGGACATGATTTCCACTTATTGCACTCATCACCCTTGTCCTCCTCCTCATGATGGCTACCCCCATGGAGAATTTTCACCATGTTGTTGCACCTTTGCACCTAATTTACCCTTAATAAATGTGGTAAGGGACATGAGAGGCTTCCGGACCCATTTAGTAACTCTTGTCGTGCCCATTCCCGGGACAACGAACCAAACCAGAAGTTACTAAAAATTTGGAGTAAATTTTTTTTTTAAAGGGGTTAATTAGTACTATTCCATCACTAATCCCATTCTCAATTATAACTAATTTTATTCTAATTTAATTTACCTAATTTAATTAGTTACTAGTCTAATCTCGTATTTGACTATTTACTTATCTTTTAAATTTACTAGGGCCATAATTAGCAAAACTACACCCCTTCTATTTTATTCACCTGCTTCTTATTTACTTAACTCATCACACTCCTTTTGTTTAAAATTTATTTACCCTTTCCACTATATTTCCCCTATCCAAAGTATGTAGGGTCTTATTTGAGCCCTAGGATCTGACCAATCTCAACCCTAGATCTAATTTTGACCTAAATCCCTTTATCTCTTTCTTTTCTTTTCATTTCCATGTTATTTGCTCTCATTTGCTTTGTTTGTTATTTGTAGGTAGAAGACAGGCGATGGGAGCTTGAAAATAGCTAGATCTCCCAAGATTTACTTCTTTGTTTTTTTTTTTTTAATAAATATACGTATTTATGTACATGTATTTATTTTTGCCTATGAGTTTGGGGGGGCAGATTTGGTTTAAGCCACAGGGGTGAAGGAGGAGGAAGGTGCAGGGTTGGGGAGTCAGGTGCGTTGGGAGGCCGGAACAGTGGCTCAAAGCCACATAGGGGTTTGTGGGTGTGTGGGGGTAACGAAGAAGGAAGCGAGGAGGGGGGTGGAGCAGTCGTGGCAGGGGGTGGTGTGAGTGGAGTAGGCAGCGGCGTGAGGAGGAGGGGGAGTGCGTGAGAAGGGGACAACGGCCTGCAGAATGGCGCAAGGATGGGGTCAGCACCAACAGCAGCTAGGTGCGGGAATGGTGGCCCAGGGGGGGGGAGGTTCGCCCCTCCCCAATTGTTTATTTATTTGTTTTTTTTGTTTATTTAAACTTTGTTTAAAATTTAGATTAATATGTATGTGTGTGTGTGTGTGTGTGTGTGTGTGTGTGTGTGTGTGTGTGTGTGTGTGTGTGTGTGTGTGTGTATAATGATGGATAATTATATAAATAGGTTTAAACATTTTATTGATAATTTGAATACAAAAATATGCATATTAAACAGTTTAATAACACCTAGTTAAATATATATATATATATATATATATATATATATATATATATATATATATATATATATATATATATATATATCTATGTGTGTGTGTGTGTATGTATATACCCACATATATAACCAACTAATAGGCATAATAATTTCTCTCTTTTTTTGTACTTAATAAAAAAACAACTTCTAAATCTTCTTCATAACACAAATTAAACTTTCATTTCCTTTATTTATCTTACCACAATTACAAGAAGAGAAAACAAAAGAAAAGAAAGGCATGAAGGAAAGTATTTTCATTTAATATCATTCGTGAGATCTAATGCTAAAATTTATATTTTGTTTCCAAAAACTTACTTCAAATTTTTAAACAATTGAGATTCTTAACAAGAATAAGTAAAACTTCCTTTCAACACAAAAAATAATCAGATTTCTAACACTATAATAATCTACAAGGAAATGTATAGTTCAAAACTAATAAAATGTTTCTACCAAGGTTAAAACAGAAAAAAAACCAGCTTCATAAAACCAAGTAGTTTTCATTTCAAATGTAATGCAAAAGATTATTTCAGATTTACATACGCATAGAATTCTTCAACAAGTAATATGTCCTCTTAGTAATAAAAAAAAATATAAAAGATACCTCAAGTTACAATTAAATAAAACATTTGATAAATATAAATACAAGAGTTACATCAAGATTCAAATAGATAGATCATTTACTACAATACTTCACCTCCACAAGCTTGGGCTATATGTGTGTTAAATCTCAAAGTGGCAACTAATCAAGAATTTCTAAGACAAGTTTCCAAGTGGTACAAAATGTACAAAATGGAGGGTTTACAAGGAGATGTAACTTCTCACATAACTACATCCGAAAGGGGGTTACAATGCAAGAAAGTATCATAAGGAAAGAAAAGAACAATGAGAGCCCAAGATGCCACCAACTCCAACTTGAGAGCCAACTTCCATGTCTTCATGAAATCCATGCAAGGAGAAAAGAGCTTGTTTACCACCCAACCATAGGCATCATGACATGCCTTTCCCAAGGATGGGATGCATGCTAGCCTCCCCCCAAGCCCATGTGAAAGAGGACTACCATCCACAACTTGCACAAGAAAAGGGGTGAAGCAACCACAGAACACATTCACAAGGAAAAAAAAAACAAGTATAAATCAAGACTCAAAGTTTTACAAGGAGGAGAACCCATGTTCATACCTCAAAAGGTGGGGAAGAGAGGAGAAGAGTTCTCCAAAAGTTGCTATTCCAAGATTAGTAAGCACAATAGACTAGACCTCCAAACCCTCCTTATTACTCCTATATTCAATTTAAGCTCCTCCTTATTCCTCCACCCGTTCTACAAGTCCTTCTTGGAAGGATTTTCAAACCCTAAAGGGGTTTCCTTACCAAGAATGGGGAAGGAGATTCAAGCCAAATGAATCAACTTCCCCCACCTCAACCATTTGAGGGGAAAAAATAAGACCCTACAAGACTTGTCCATCAAACCTTAATGATTTAGAGAAAAAATCCCTCTCTCTTCCCCCACAAATCCAAAACTCCATCATGCCATATGATGGAGGGAGTAAAATAAGCAAGACAACAACCAAAATCCACATGCAACAATAACAATTTCAAGTAAGACAAACTAACAACTAAGAAGGAAAACAACACAAACAATAAGACATAAGAGCCTACCTCAAAGAAAGCTCTCCAAAAAGTTTTCCAACTTCAAATTTCTCCACCCTTGACTTAAGAAAATCACTTAGCTCCAAATCACCCAAGCATCCAAACAAGAAGTTTTCAAAAGAAAGGTCCCTCTCTTTTCCCATGAATGAGGAATTTGAAGAGGAGCAAGCAAGATTTCTCACCAAATGAGGGGGTGACATGTGTCACCCCACTCCTCCTTCAAGGTCAAAGATGCCAAAACAAAAGAGAGAAAGGGTAAAAAATGTTTTTTTGCCCTCTTCTCCCAAAATTCCCCTAAAAGTTAACAAGACAAAAATGAGTGAAACTTTTAACAAGCACTCCAATCCACACCCCTTACATGGATGTGACCAAACAAGAGGAAAAAAGGGAGGGAAAACTCACTCTAGGCTTGGAAATAAGCCCCCCTACCCATTAGGTAGGGTCCAAGGGCTCATTTTTATGTTAGGGAAACTCCCAAACTAAAAAGGGGTCCCAAAAAATGCCCAAAATAACCCAGTGTCAGGTTTTGCATTTTTGGCACAAGGGTAGAGGGTGTGGGGACCACCCAAGGGTTTCACATTTGACCCTAAGCCCTTGTGATTAAGTGACTCATTAAACAAAATCAAAATTTTAATGAAAGTGAGATTATTAACTTCCAAATCAAGTTTACAACATAGCTAATTACCCTAAACAAAATTAATAATTCAAGGCACAATACATTACAAAAAAATTGGGGTCACTCATGGTGCCCAAAATAATAATCTCCAACACTAAGGTTTCACACAATGAACATGCCTAGGACTCAGCCCATGGGCTGCTTGTGCAAGATTGTGTTGCTTCCCTGAATCCTACGTTCTCCTGTAAACCTTTCACCTGCACACTTATTGCACACATTAACCGCACCTGTCTGATAAAATATAAATCAACGAATCAACAAGATATCAATGAGTTCTAAACTAGCCTAGCATCCTAGTGAAATCCAAATGCGACAGCATGTGCACAATTATACTCAATTCTCCAAAGTTAGACAAGATGATAAAGTGACATATAACCATAGAATCCCAACATGCAACAACTAAATATCCTTCAATATAATTTTGTTCCAAAAATACCATCATATCCATTAGTATCCATGACATCATAAGAAAATGCGACAAAATAGAAATTAAGCTAAACTAGCGCTATAACGCCTGAATGTCCACACATGTCTAATAAGATCCAATCTCTAATATAATTTCCATGATATAACAAAACTATATCAAAGCATGTCTATGAGCAAAAAAACAACAAGCTAACTAAGCTATAAAAAGTGTGGGCACTACATCCCCCTCTACTAAAATTAGAATTCCTCCTGGAAGTCACTGAAAGAGATGGGGATAGAGATAGGGATATCTAGCCCTTAAAGGTGTTGCATCCTCCCAAGTAGCCTATTGTCTCATCATATCGGTCCCACTGTACTCGAACCTGGTCCAAGTCTCTACCGTGAAAGGCCAACCTCCAGTGCTCCAGCATATGCGTACAGGCTCCAGTCTCCACTATGCCCTCTGTCCTCTACCTGTAATGCTCAACCAATCCAAAACATGAGAAGCATCAGGTACATATCTACGTAGTATAGAAACATGAAGCACATCGTGGGCCCATACAAGGCATGGTGGCAAAGCTAGGCGATAGGAAACTAGGCCGATGACCTCTAAAGTATCAAAAGGGCCCACAAAACAAGGCGATAGCTTATAACCCTTTCCATAACAGATCAGGACTCTTATGCGGATGAAATCTCAAGGAAGACTTTGTCACCCACTGAGAAGTGACGCTCAATCCTCTTGGTGTCTGCATACACCTTTTGGCATGCTTTGGCCTACTCAAGACACTGTCTAATCACCACAACCTACTACTCTAAATCCTGAAGATAGGCTCGGTCCTAAAATAATACTGTCATTTAGTCTATCCCAACTCAAGGGTTTTCTGCAAGGTCGTCCATACAAAGCTTGGTCAAGGAGCCATACCAATGGAAATATGATATTTGTTGTTGTAGGAAAACTCAACTAAATGAAAATAATATTCCCATTTCTTTTATGCTGGTCCATCACATACATCCTCAACATGTCCTCTAACACCCGATTAACCCTCTCTGTCTGTCCATCTATCTCTGGATGATAAGATGAACTGAAATTAATCTGAGTACCCAGAGCGGTCTGAAAAGTAAGTCTAGAAAACTGAAGTGTAGATGGTATCCCTATCATTGATGATGGTCTTCAGAATCCCATGTAACCTAACGATGTCCTCCATAAATACTTTGGCAATGTCCTGTGCATTATAGGTGACCTTGGTTGGCGAGAAGTGTGCAACCTTGGTCAACTTATCCACGGTAACCATAATGGCGTCATGACGATAAGAAGACATAGGGAGTCCGACTATGAAATCCATAGAGATCACATTCCATTTCCACTGGGGAATATCATGAGGATGCAAAAGTCCTGCGGGATGAGAATGCTCTTCCTTAGACCCTCTGGCACTCAAGGCATCGTGCAACAAAATTTTACCACGTCTTGCATCAAAGACTTAGCCAATAATATAAATCTCATCAGATCAGTGCATGCATTTTCTTCACTCCTGGATGTGCCACATATAGGGATCGAAGAGCCTCTGTGAGGATGAAGTTACGTAAATCACCTAACTTAGGCATGTAGATGTGCCTGTGGAACTGAAGCAAACCATCTGTCCATCTAAAACATGTCCAGAATACCTACCCTCTAATGAACCTTATGACTCCAACATCTGTCTGGCTCACTCATAAAAAATTGTCCTCTGGAAGGTGCTCAAGAATCCTACCTCCCAAATCTGACTGAAGTGTCAAATAAGCAAGCACATGTCATCGTCTACTAAGTGCATCTGCAACAACATTTTCCTTTCCTTTGATATATTTCACCTCTATGTCGTACTCACATAGGAACTCCATCCAACGCCTTTGACGAGCGTTGAGGTTTGGTTGTGAGAAGATATGCTGTAAACTCCGATGATCTGTCCTCAAAATGAAAGGTCTACCCAAAAGGAAATTTCGCCAACGACACTAGAGTATGAAAAAATGTTGCAAGCTCCAAGTCATGAGTAGGATAATTAAGGTTGTAGTCCTTGAGCTTACGAGACTCAAAGGTAATAACCTAACGCTCGTGCATAAGAATTACTCCCAAACCCTCTAGTGATGCATCGGTACAAACAACAAAATCCTCTGTCGGGTCTGGAACTGCTAAGATGGGCATCGTGGTTAACCTTTCCTTAAGCAACTGAAAGGCCTACTCACACTTTTCTGACCAATCAAACTTCTTCCCTTTCCTCTGAAGAGAAGTGATAGGGTGAGCAATCCTAGAAAAGTCTTATACAAACCTGTGGTAATACCCTGCTAAATCCATGAAACTCCTCACCTCAGTAACTGATGTGGGTGCTGGCCAGGCTAAGATAGCATATATCTTAGAGGGATCTACGGATATACCCTTGCCTAATATGATATGACCTAAGTACTAAATCTCTGTATGAAAGAAGCTGCAATTTTCTAAAATTCCATACAACTTCTGCTCTCTCAAAACCTGAAGTGCCTATCTCAAATGCTCCTCGTGTTTCTCCTTGAAACGAGAATAAATCAATAGTCATCAAGGAACACTAAAACAAAGTGATCCAGAAATGTCCTAAATACTCCATTCATGAGGCTCATGAAGACAGCTAGGGCATTGGTCAAACCAAATGGAACCACTGTGAACTCATAATGCCCGTAACGTGTGCGAAATGTTGTCTTATGAATTTCTGCATCTGAAATGCACAACTGATGATATCCTAACTTGAGATCGATTCTAGAGAACACTCTCGCACCCCGCATCTGATCAAACAAGTCATCAATCCTAGGAAGTGGATAACAGTTCTTTATTGTGACTTTGTTGAGCTGCCTGAAGTCTACACAAAGTCTAAGAGAGTCGTCCTTCTTTTTCACGAATATGACTGACGCTCCCCAAGGAGATACACTAGGGTGAATGAGACCCTTATCTAACAACTCCTCTAACTGAATCTTGAGCTCATGAAGCTCTGGATTCGTCATCCAATAAGGTGCCCTAGAAACTGGTACAGATCCAGGTACTAAATCAATGGTGAAATCTACCTCTCTATGGGGTGGTAACCCTGGAAGCTCTCCGGGAAACACATCTGTATACTCTCTCAAAACTGCATGGTCATCTAAGGTTGAGTGCTCTGAAGTGCTCTCTGATCAGTCACTGATGGTGATAGAAAATAACTGACAACCATTACGCATGCTCCACTTGAGTTTCTTAGCCAATAACATGTGCAAGGAGATAGGCCTCTGCATCCCAGATATCACAACTGCACTCCCAAGATCATCCTGACACTCAATAACCTTTTTCCTACAATCCACCTTAGATCGATGAGCCTCGAGCCAATCCATACCCAACACTACCTGATAGGATCCTA
The DNA here is from genome assembly GCA_019776745.2 of Taxus chinensis. Lineage (NCBI taxonomy): Eukaryota > Viridiplantae > Streptophyta > Pinopsida > Cupressales > Taxaceae > Taxus > Taxus chinensis. The sequence continues at coordinate 196,108,030 of CM034154.1, forward strand.
AAGGAATAACTCAGAGGTCAAGAGTAGTGGAGAAGGCTCCTAAACCAAGTACGCAACTCTCCACATACGAGTCCATGGTGAGTTTGGCCCCAAAAGCCAACTCAACCTACCAACTATCTGGTTTCCTAGCCACCAATAGCCCACACTGGTCCACTATAGAAGGTGATATAAAGGAATTTGAAGCACCTGAATCAAAAAGTACTGAGACAAAAATACCCCTGATAGTTCCTGTCATCTCAATGATTGTGGCCTGATGTTCGGCCTGGCGGTTGTCAACCACAGCATATACACGATGGGTTCATCCCACATCACCCACCATCTGTTCGGATCTAGCAGCTCTCGGTGCATCCATGGTATTGCGTTTGTTTGGGCACATGCGCACGTAGTGATTAGGAGATCCACAAATAAAAGATCCTCCTATACCCCTCTGAGATGGGGTCCCTCCTGTACTCTGGTGTACTGATACTGCCAGTCCAACCCTAGCAGACTGTTGTGTGTGAGCTAGCTGTGCCTGCTGAGTGCCCTACCTCCTATCCCTGGCTCAACCAAAACCTCCTCTAGAAACAACTCTATGAAATCCTTGTGTCTGTCTATCCCCCTGCTGCGGGTGGTCCTGCTGCTGTGTCTGTTGCTGCAGGTGCGGTGGAACCCTCGTGGCTGCTGGTGGAGGCCAAAATATTCCTCTAGGGGGTGGTGCAGTACCTCGTGACCTCTGACTCTGAAAGGCCTGTATCCTCTCCTGAAACTTGCTCTTGTTTCTATCACGGTGTTCCTGTGCCTTGGTCCTATTCTCCTCAGCCAAGTAGGCCTTCTCAATGACCTTCTCAAGTGTGGGAGGAGATAACATCCTAACTGCTCCTGCTATATCTACATTAAGGCCTCGAATAAACCTATTAACCTGTAATTTTTCATCTTGCAAGTAGTCCACATACTGTAGGAGATCCAGGAACTCGCTCTCATACTGTGCTACTGTGCCAGATCCCTGTCATAAGTCATGAAATTCATCGATCCTCTTCTGCACGAAATGCTCTGACATATAACAAGCCCTAAATCACTCCTTGAACATCTCCCAGGTTATTGTCTCTTGAGTTAGATGGAGCTTACACTCCTCGTTCCTCCACCAAATGCCTGCTGCATCTCGGAGGAGGTGTATGGCGAACCTTGCTTTGACGTTGCTCTCGTAAGAGTGTAAGCCAAAGAAACTATCCAAACTAAGGAGCCACGACTCAGCCCCAAAGCCATATGTAGGGCCGGTGTAGGTGGGTGAGTGCAAGCGAAGAAGATCCCTGATCACACTGCCTGTATCTCGATCCTGGCGATGTAGTCCAACAG